>CAUZXS010001005.1:0-40000 GCA_963585895.1 Sepioteuthis lessoniana | reverse complement strand
TTCAGCTTTTCTGCAATTAATTTTTGTCAGTAATACAAGTTCTTCCTCTGTGAACTGTCCAATTTTGATGTCTTGTTAGCAATTAATAATTTTTGTAATAGGTTTATCAGTGACTTTAGAGGAGCTTCCTAGCGGATTCTTGAAATATTCTTTCCAATTTTGTATTCTTTCTTCTTGGTTGGTAGGTTTTACTTCTGTTCTTGAGATGCTCTTCCTTTCTCTCATTTCATTTACTGTGTGCCATGCTAATCGTGATCGTTTTTCTACCAAGTATCTGATTTATATATATATATATATATATATATATATATATATATATATATAAGAGACACTCATACAGAAAGGCAGATAGATAATGTATGTATGAATACCTCACCAAGTATGAATGAGCTGTTTCCATAACCCACAAAGATGGACTTTTAAGTGCGATCTTTACCAGTTACTTTTCGTTTGAAGTGTGACTTGGCTTCAAATTAAGCAAAGATTTGTAAATAACGATATATGTGCCTGTCTGCAACCGCACACGCTTATCATTTTGATATCTACCAAAAACTTTTACTGTACTGTTTTTTTTTTTTTTCATTTCGAACATCGCTCCTGATATTTCGAACATACGATATCTTCGTCAAAGACAGTATAAGAGACTAATAAGGATTAAAATGCAAGGACCAAGATAACCACAAGAGAAACAAGAGACGAATATATATATATATATATATATATATATATATATATATATATATATATATTAACATGGCCTTGCAGCATATATGTTCTCCAACGAAAGTAACAAGCTAGAAACATACACGTATGTACGAACGAAATAAATCTTTCAAAAATACAAATCTCTTTGTGGGCCTATTCATTTTAGTACACACACACACACATATATATATATATATATATATAGCATTTTCTCTGTTAAGCATGTTTGATTAAATTTGATAGACACTTCGTTTCTACCAATTTTATCTTTGATCAGTTCAAGTCTTTGTATTCGTTGTTTGATTTCTGGATGGATGAAATCTGGAAGTCACCATATTTTTCTCAATAGTAATTTAAAAGCTTTGCTTTTGGCTTCGATGTGGCATGAGGCTGAATGAATGGGGTACCCAATGAAACTCGAACTCACTCGTGAAGGTTTGCTAGTCCAACCTGCTAACCATTACACCCCCTGAGGTTCCCAAGTACTTTCGCCAACAACATTATCTATCTATTTACCTTAGAAATATTTACCAATATTACATGCTTGCTTTGTCAGAGAGGTAACGGTATGTACGCTGAATGTATCCCTAAAAAGGGTGTCCTGGATTTCAAACCAAACTTCACTTGATGATGAGTGTCGTTCTGGAGATCTGGGGCAATGTGGAGTACCTCTTTATTGCTAGTACTCCCAGGTCAACTCTGACCTGAAGTAGTAGTATCTGTTTGGGCTCCATCTTTGTGTCAAATAGATATGTTTAAAATTATTTGTTCATGCGATAGGAATATTTATAAATTATTTGTATTAAGAACAGTTACATAAAGATATAATCATTTACGAAGAATTATTTTTATTAGTTATTTGGAACCATATAATAATTATTATTAGATAGGAATACTTGAAACTTTCCAACTGTGTAAATTCTTTGTATTAGATAAAAATACTTTAAAAGTTCTTTAGATACTCGATTTCCTAACCTCCAGTCATAAAATAACCCAAGACAGTTTGACATGTCATTCAAATCAATCAATAAACCATATTACATTCGTAGTTGTAAGACATTTGTTATCAAAAATAAAGGACAGATTCCCTCTAAACATTTGACTGGGCAGCATCTCCAGTTAACATAAACTTTTACAGGCATGAATCTAATAATACCTGAAAACTTGGTTGAAATTTGGTAGAGCCCAAGTAACTAATAATAATAGTAATCAAATTGCATTGCTAGCACGGATTTCCCTGACTCTCTATGTCCATCTGTTCCTATCATCCATCTGCTGTATACCGTACTGGCATAATAAAGAAATTATGAAGCATGACACTTTTCTTTACAAAAATATAAATCTTTCTTTATTTCTTTCGCAAGGGTCTAAATTCTGTAAGTGTAAGAGAGAGAGGGAGACAGGGAGACGAAGGACTTGGACATCGGTTGTTGGGGGACTGCTATATTGACCTTTTCTTAACCCACGTTGTGCTTTCTTATTCAGTGGTCCACTAAGGACTTCTGCTCCTTTGATGTGAAATTCTCAACCGGGGCCCGTTGTGGGCCGCCTGCCCGCTCCCACTACAGGTGGTGCCAAACGCAGCTGACCGTGACTCTCCGTGACTGACCGTTACTGCTCGTGGTTACCTTTGTATTTATAATTTCCCAACGCTCACCCTTCCGGCGGTTAACCCACGTGACCTTCTTCTGGCTGTCAACCCACGTGAGCTGCTTACACCCACGCATCGTTATTTTCCTGTTTACACAGCTGGAATATTCTGTCCCAGGTTTCCTTAATTGACGGCTCTGTCAAAGATCAATATACCACACATCGCTCTTGGCAGGTTTTCCGAATTATATCCTGTGTCCGCATAGACTTGATGTGAGCGAGTTCTTGCTTGTCGGACAAAACTGGTGCGTCTATGTGTAGTAGTCCATTGAAGAACGTAACTTATGAATTCGTCCTTGCTTCTCCAGCAGTGTCCCGGATCTCTTCCCTTGCCTTTTTTGGATGAGATGGGAGGTGAGTTGCCGTATAGCCATTGTTTAGTCGGGTGTTGCTTCGAGGATTTTTTCAAGACAGCGCGTAGAATTCTTGTGTAGTTCCTATCAAGCTTTTTCTCAATGCATTTTGATAACGTTCATGTTGTGCACCCATATAGTAGTATTGACATAGCTCGGGAGAAATCTGGTTTTATTTTATCGGAGAGAACAGAAACTGTATGTCCAACTAATAACTATCAATTAAATAGTACATTTTTGTTGTTTTTTGTCAATAATAATAATTTGTTTGCGCGCAGTTATATGGTTTCAATTATTCTTATTCAATCGTAATAATTTTCAAATAGATATATTTGACAAATAGATAGGTCCTTCAAATGTTCGCCATTCAGAGTGGGCTTGGAAGTAATGGCAATGAATGAATCTCTACACTTCTCGGAACTTCAGAATTGGAATTTCAGCATCAGGTGCTGTTTAGTATCATCTCCAGGTTATCTCTTTTGGGGAGGAGGTCAGCGTATTCTAAGCGCCGTCGGTACGACGACTGTGTGTGTGCTTATATATATATATATATATATATATATATATATATATGGATGTAAATATTCCTAATAAGTCAAATGGCGTAATTTAAAACAACAAACGCTGATTCACTAATCAAACGGGCAACTTTTTCTTGTTATACAAATTTGCCCCTAGGTTTTTGAATTTTACATCGTTGACTTAACATCGCTAATATCAGCCTTCATGGCCCTGATGATGGTTCAGTTGAACCGAAACACTATAGTGTCGACTTCTCAATAAATCTCTCCTCCCACTTGGATTACCTTGTTATCAATTTTTCTCTACATATATATATATATATGAGAAAAAACATACTATGGAAAATTACATTTATATCGTTATAGAAATATCGCTATTCACATGACACTATTCTCGTAGGAAAACATGCCGATTAGGTTTTCTGTGCTGTCTATTTTTTTTCTCATACCGTCAGATTTTATCCGTGTGTATTTCTATATGCGTGCGTACGAAACGCCGTTTTCTACAATTTTCAGAGATGTGGACTAATTTGCCTTGACGTCATTAAATAAAAACGCGAGAACGGTGTTTAAAAACATATTGAAAAAGGAAAAGTAAAAGAAAAAGAAAAGACAACGATTTTCAGCATTTCTTTTCGCTAATCTTTTATAGGCAAGTTCAAAATTTTAAAGGATTTTCATGATCACCCTTCACCAACATACATACGCTGAGAATAACGCCTAACTTAGTAGTAAATAGAATCTTCCTCCCACATCGATAAGTAAAAAGTAAGACAGACTGGGCTCTTTAGCCTTAGTTAGGCAACCAGTCTAGGAGAAGGAAAACTCTGAATTCAAACCAGCTTTACTCCGCTTCCGAATTGATTGCGCCACATTCTGTGCATGAGAGAGGGGCTGGGTAAATACATACAATAAGTATGTGACTTACCGCTGAAAGCTCTGTTTCCCATCATATCATCGAAGTTAAGTGGCAATAAACCGGTTCAGAATTCAGATGGGTCAACACTTAGAGCCGCCTGTGGTTTTAAAACTTTTGAGAACCAGGACCCTTTTCTCTTTCAAGGTCTATCTCATGAACCTCCATAGAAACAAAAAATGAAATCTCGTCGACCTTCAAGTAAACAAACATGAAATCTCGTGGACCTCCATGTGAACAAAAAAGAAATTTCGTCGACCTCCATGTAAACAAAAAGGAAATCTCGTGGACCTCTATAAAAACAAAAAGAAAATCTCGTGGATCTCCATGTGAACAAAAATTATATCTCGTGGACCTCCATTTAAACAAAAATGAAATCTCGTGGAACTCCATATAAATAAAAATAAATTTTATGACCCTCCATATAAACAAAAAAGAAACCTCGTGAACCTCTATGTACGTAAAAAATGAAATCTTGAGAATCCCCATCGAAACAAAAATGAAATCTCGTGAACCCCCCTATATAAACAAAAACGAAATATCGTGAATCCCTCTCCCCATACAAATAAAAATGAAATCTCGTGGACCCCCAATATAAATAATAAGGTAATCTTGTGGACCCCCATGTAAATGCAAATGAAATTTATCAAAAACATTTCAAGAAAATCAAATTCAGTATTTGCACTGAGTCATGACATTTAGGGAGAGAGATGTGCTTGACTTGTTAGGCACAAATTGTTAATTGTTGGTAATGTTTTTCACAAAGATACACGCAATTCACTTTGTACGAGTCGAGATGTGTATTTTATCATTATATTGGTAAGCGCTTACAAAGCTGTTTCGTACAAATATTTTATTGCAAAAAGTTGCAACATTTTGACAGCGTTCTGAGACAACAATGGGAACTCATAAGTCATAGCAAGCCAAAATTTGGCCAATGGTAATGGTTTAAACTGGATTTTTAGAAGTGTGTACTAATAACTAGAAAAACGAATTTTCAGTTCTGTCACTAATCGGAAAATATAAAATTTCGAGGCTCTTTTGTAGTATCTTCAGACCCTTGCAGTTGTGGACACTCTGGAGTCTCCGGACGACTGTTTGAAAAGCATTACTGCGAACAACGTGAAGTCTATGTGGCCGACTAAGCAACACTTAGTAAATAATAGCATACATTGAAAATGCAACGGCTTCTAAAGATTTTCAACAAAACGTGCATGATTTTAACTCATACAGTATATATATATATATATATATATATATATATATATATATACCCGATCTCTTTGCCATGGGCAGGATGCGACACAAGGTCAGTTTTTCAATGGAGTAGAGTTGGTTTGAATTTAGAGTTTCCTTCTCCAAGACTGGTTGCCACACAATGGCTCAAGTGCCCAGTTTGTCCTACTAATTACCCATAGCTCATGAAAGAAGGAATGGATTCATGCCTTTCCCAAGGACATTGGCGCGAAGTGAAACGCAAACATTCTCGTTCAGGATTTGAAGGGTCTGGCGTGTCCACTGCTTAAGACGATAACCGTTTCGTTACACACCTCCGGTCAATATATTCAGTATCGACCATAAATAAGTACACCCCAACAATAGTTGTTTTTTTTTAATAAAAAGTTAACTTTCTTAAAAACTAAAAATACCTGGATTTAAATTATACAAACTAAAACAGATAATATTTGGTATTAGTTGTTACAAAACTCAACAGCATTGAGTCTCTACTGGAGTGATATACCTCAGAACTATGAATCAGCAGATATCAGTTTTATTAGCTTTTTGGGCGATCAAAATAAAAATCTTAAGAAAGTCTATATGATCCAGTAATTTTTGTTCTTCTGTTATCAATAGAATTATAAATTTAAAAAAAATTGTAAATTCTGTCTGCGGACACCTATGCTTTTATTCACCCCCAGTGGTCTACCGGGACCACTTTGGGAAGCTCTTATCTATCGTATCGATATGCTAGCTCAATTTCAAACAATCCTTTTAAAAAACACTTTCTATGGACACATATGTCTTTATTCACCTGCAGGAGTCTACTAGGACCACTTTGAGAAGCCCTGATCCATCGTATTGACATGCTGGCTCAATTTGCCACAATCTTAAAAACTACTCTTTTTGGACACATATGCATTTATTTACCTATAGGGGTCTACACGGACTACTTTGAGAAGCCCTGATCCACCGTATTGACATGCTGGTTCAATTTGTAACAATCCTCTTAAAAACCAATCTCTTTGGATACATATGCCTTTATTCACTAATAGGGGTCTACAAGGACCACTTTGAGAAGCCCTGATCTACCGTATTTATATGCTAGCTCAATTTGCAACAATCCTCTTCAGAACTTTCCCGGATTTAAAAGTAGCATAAGTGAGTAAAGCTGCCCAAATCTTTGTTTGCACCTTACAACCATGAAGTGCAGATACCAATTTTAATAAAAAAAAGAAAGCAAACTTTTTCTTTTTTCATGTGGATTATTTTCCTTTAACTTATAAAAAGAAAGCTATTTTATAAAAGTAGGAATTTCCACGGCCAATAATCATAATAATAATAGCAAATATAGATTATGTGGGGATAGAGACGAAACAATTAATCGTAGAAGCGAATGTAGAAAAACTAGTACGAAACACGATTGGGTGGGAAAGGTGATCCACTGGGAATTATGCAAGAAGTGAAAATTTGAACATTCTACCAAATGTCTCAGGCACAAAGAAAATAATCTGGGATATTGAGATACAAAAAGCTCACCAAATCCTGGACAAAAGACCTTGTGATAATCAACAACAACAAAAAAAAAAAAAAAAGAAAGAAAATGAACTTGCCATATCGTGGAGCTGGCCGTCCTAGTGAACCACAGAGTGAAAATCAAAGAAAGAGAAAAGAAAAATAAAGAATTAAGACCCTGCTAGAGAAGTTAAAAAGCCGCGTAACATGATGGTGACGGTGATACAAATTGTAATTGACGTACTTGGAACGCTCCCCAAAGGTTTTGAAAGAGGGTCGGAGGAATTAAAAATCAGAGGACTAGCCGAGACTATTCAAATTACAGCATTGTTAAGATCAGCTAGAATACTGAGAAGAGTCATAAGGGGGTGTCCTCGTGGTGTAATGGTTAAAGCGATGGACTGCGGAATCGTAGTAAGCGAGTTCGTATTCCAGTCGCGCTATTACGTTCACTTTCGGGCAAATACCCTTGGGAAAGGTATGAACCCCCTTATCCTCTCAGCTATAGGTTAAATAGTACCACGACTGTTCTTCATTCAGGAGAATGGCTTTGGTATTAAATAACCTACAACGGTTGATATGCCATTAAACAAAGAAACGAAGCGAAACGAAACGAGAAGAGTCCTAGGGACCCGAAGAGATTTGCTGTCACTCAAACACTAGAAAAAGACCACCTGCTTACGCTGGTGTGAAAAACTCGCAAAGGGTAGACATGAAAAGACTTGGACATAGGGAAGGCAAACCTTTAGAGAGAAACTAAATCTCTTCTAATCGCAACTCAAAACAACGCCATAAGGACTATGCTAAAACAAAAAGAGATAAGACGCAACAAAATAGCAAATGTATGTTTTGTGTTAATAAAAACGAAACCATAAATCATCTACTAAGCGAATCCAGCAAATTAACTCAAAAAGAATATGAGACTAGACACGACTGGGAGGGGAAGGTGATCCACTGGGAATTGTGCAAGAAATCTAAATTTGACCATACGAACACATGGTATGTGCACAACGCATAAAGTTCTCGTGGGATTTAAGATACAAACAGATCACCTAATCTCGGTCAGACGACCAGGCGACCAGACCGAATGATAGTAAAAAAAAAAAAAAAAAAAAAAAGCAAAGAGAAATTTCCGAATAGTGGACTTTGCCATCTCGGCAGACCTCAGAGTAAAACTAAAAGAAAGCAAAAAACAGAGATAAATATCTAGACATTGCTAGAGAAATTAAACAAAAAACTATGGAAAATGGTGACGGTAGTACCAATTGTAATTGGTGCACTTGTAACAATCCCCAGGGGATTGGTAAAGACATTGGAAAACTTGGAAATGAGAGGACAAGTGGAGACCAGCCAGATTACAGAATTATTAAGATCGGCCAGAATACTAAGAAGAGTCTAGGAGACTTGAGGAGAATTGCTGTCACTCAGACTTCAGGGGAAAACCATCAGCTAACTCTAGTGGGAAAAACTCTTAAAAGAGAAAGAGTAAAATAGTAATAATAATAATCAGGAACTTACCAGAGAGGTAAAAACAAACTGTGGAATATGAAAGTGACGGTAATACCAATCATAACTTGAACACTTTGGTCAATCTCCAAAAACCTGGAAAAGAGAAAGGAGGAACTGGGAATCTGGGAAAGAATTGAGGTATCCCAGACCACAGAACTACTGAGATTGGCTAGAATATTTCAAAGAGTCCTGGAGAGTTGAGGAGACCTGCTGTGACTTGGAATCAGAGGTGGGGAAAATTCGCAAAGAATAAACTAATGAAAAAAGGGAGGTGCCCGTGGTGTAATGGTTATCATCGCAGGATATGGACACGGCGACACGAGTTCAAATCCTGGACCTGACTGAATGCATTTCACATAGCACTAATACCCTTGAGAGAGGTATGAATCCAATTATTCTCCCTCCAGCTATGGGTAAATAGTAGGGCAGACTAGTTTCTTTAGCCTTGGTGAGGCAACTAGTCTAGGAGAAGGAAAACTCTGAATTCAAACCTGCTAAACTCCGCTTAAAAAATTGACCTTGTGTCATATCCTACCCGAGCGGAGGGGTTGGGTAAATATGATAAACTAATAAAAACTTAGCTATGTAAATCATATGGTAACTGGCTCAACTCATACAAAACTAAGCAAATGAAATGCTTGATATTCCTATAAACAATTAAATAACAAAAGCAAAAACTAAAGAGACTTATGTATTCTTTATATTGATACGAGGATCATTAAATATGTTTCCAGACTTTTTTCGTATGGGCACTTTCATTGATAGTACGCACATGAAACTCTAGTCCCCTTGGAAGTAATCTCCTCCGGTTGCAATGCATTTGTTGGAAGTCCTCTTGTGTGAGCATGTCAATGACCTTTGTCACAACCTTTTTCATCTCCTCAATTGTCTCATAACGACAGCCTGTGAGCTTAGAGAATAACCAAAAGTCACAGGGAGCAAGGTCTGGACTATAAGGAGGATGAGGAACTGTCTTGATGCCCATTTTGGTCAAATAGTCTGTGACAAGGATGAAGTTGTGGTCTAGTGCATTGTCTTGGTGGAAATGCCACTGACCCGATTTGAAGAGTGCTGGCTTCTTCCAACGGAATCTCTTCTTGAACTCCCTTAAAACCTCAACATAGTAACCCTAACCCTAACCCTTTGGCCAATCAACTCGGGTGTATTGGCTTCCTTACTCCTCCCACACCTCTCATCATCCCTCATAGACTCCCTGCCTTCCTTGAATCTTTTGTGCCACTCAAAAACTGATGCTCGATTCATGCAAGATGGTCAAAAAGTAGTCTGAAGCATTCCATACATTTCTGTGGCACTTTTCCCAAGTTTAAAACAGCATTTTATTGCATATCGTTCTTCTAAAGTGTCCCCACGTCCAGAATGCATTTTTGAATATCACCAGCTGTGACAATCAGGCTTTAGTTGGGTGTATTCCAATTGCTGCTGTAGCTGTTCATTTGAACCTGAAATCATAAAAATTGGTCAGTCATCTCATAAGATGTATAGCAATGACATAGTGAATTTTCAAGACTCTACAACAATTTTAAATGCCTGTACAAAAAATTCTGGAAACTTATTGAAGGCACCGCGTATATTTGTCTCTTGAATGAATTTTTCATAATTGTTTCCTTTGTTCTTGATAATTTGGAGTTCTAAAAATGAGACTGGATTAAAAACAAACTACACTCTCAAAGTGTACAAAGAAAGCTGTAAATTTCAGCAGCTTACAGGTAGTATTAGGATTTTAAAAAAATTTGTTTTGAGGGGTCTTCATTATTTCGGAAACTATCACTAATTGGATAAAGCTAATAAATTTTTTAGATTCAACATTTCCAAATAGCCTAAATCCGGTCAAGCTTTCTTAGTAACACTAATCAAAAGTTTAGCCCAATCGGCTGGGGCTGTAGAAAACACCGGCTGCATCTCTGCATAATGAGTAAGATCCCTTTCCCAACGATTGTCCTGGATATGACATTAAACAATCTGATGGTGAGGATCCAGTTCTGTTGAAGCTTTGCGGAATGCATAGTACCTTTTCATTGTCACTGCACTCAGGTCCACTCTGGATCAGAGTAGTAGCACCTGATAGGGTCTTATTAATGGGTCAAATAGAACAAACTATGCGTGCAAACAAATGACTGATGTTAAATTGTGACTGGTCTTACCTACAAAATGTGTTTGATATATATATTTGATATTTATGTGTAAACAGGATTTGGCATTGAATAAATTATAATGGTTGATATGACATAAAACCAAACTAAACTAAATCATTTATATTTAATACATATGCGGAGTTTAACAGGTTTGAATAAAAAGGATTTGGGATTGAATAACCTACAATGGCTGATATGTCATAGACTCAAACCCAACCAAATCCTATATATATATACATATATATATATATATATATATATATATATATGTAAAGAAGATTTCGCATTAAATAATCTACAATAGTTGGCACACCATAAAACCAGACCAAACCAAATCATATATATTTAATATACATATTTACCAGCCCCTCCACTATGGCAGGATATGATACAGGGTCAATTTTTATGCGGAGTTTAACTGGTTTGAATTCAGAGTTTTCCTTCTCCTAGACTAGTCACCTCATATATATTTGATATATATTTATAAAGAGGATTTGTCATTAAAAAAACTTATAATGGTTGATATGCCTTAAAACCCAACCAAACCAAATCATATATATTTAATATATATGTATAAAGAGGATTTGGCATTAAATAACCCACAAAGGTTGATATGTCATAAACCAAATCAAACCAAACTGAGCAAACGTTTATTAACTTTCTTTTGAACTGTGTAGATGTATATCACACTCACACACACACACACTTTCACTTTCACTTTCACGTGGTGTAATGGTTAAAGCGCTGAGCTGCGGAATCGTAGTACGCGTGTTCGAAATCTAGTCACACTATTACGTTTACTTTCGGACAAATTATGAACCCTCTTATCCTTCCATGTATGGGTTAAATAGTACCACTATGTAATAAACTATTTCAATGGTTGACCTATTGTGATTTAAAATCATTTATGTTTATATAACTAAATATGCATAAAATATATTTGATAAAAATATATCGTTACTTTTCCGAAGTCCCAGAAAATTTAATTCGTCTCATTTTCTAATATGCCATTTATAAGTTGGGTCAAAGCCTAATCTCTTGCACAATTCCCAGTGGATCACTTTTCGTACCCAGCCATGGATACTCTTTTATTATTTTTCTCTTCTTCTTAGCGGTTGCTCTCATTGAAGATAAAGTGACAACAAATGTTATTAAATCGTCAGTACTATCTTCTGTACGTTTGCTGAATTAAAAAAAATATTGTGATTTGAAACATCTCGATTTTTCCATGGACACAATTTTTTCAAATATCTGTGGGTGGTTCTTCTGAATGTATTTTTTAATATGATTCATCGTTTTCGTCTATTTCTTCACCAAGGCAGAATTTGTAATTTTCATGCGTTTTCTTGATTTTCGCTTTGACATTAATAGTCGTAATACTCTTGTTTTGTGGTTGTTATTACTCAAGGCAATATAGGCACAGTGATTTGCCAAAAAATTCTGATCACTTGCCTAATAAGATGTCACACCTCCAAAATGTTACTCGATTTTCGGCATATCAAAACCAGAGTGTCTTCGTTTAAAAAATATTAAATTTCTTCTTTAAATTTGCCATGTTTTCTCCATCCTGAGCCGAGTGCGACACAAGATAAGTTTTTAAGTGGCGAGAAAATGGTTTGAATTTTGAGTTTTCTTCTTTTAGACCAGTTGTGATTCCAAAGTTAAAGAGCTTAGTCTGACCTACTATTCACCTATAGGTAGGGGTGGTTGGTTGGTTTTTATGACCTTTGTAGGTCATTTAACGCCAAATCCATTTTTAAACCAACTGTCAGTTCTAATTCAACCAATTCAATTAAGCATGAGTACACAGTTTAATTGTCAAAAACATTTCTATTTTAAGCTAATCAATTTACTCAAATAGTTCTAATTTAGCTAATTCAGTTTTGTATAAGTACATATTTTGTTTACACACAGTTAAATGTCAAAACAGTTCTATATATAATAATTCAGTTTAGTGTAAGTACAGTTTCAATGTTAAAAACAGTTATATTTCAAACAATTCAGTTTAGCATAAGCACGCGGTTTAAATGTAAGTACAGTTTCATTGTCAAAACCATTTCTATTTCAAGCTATTCAGTTTAGTCAAACAGGTCTAATTCAAACAATTCAGTTTAGCATAAATATGCACTTAGTTCTATCAAACCCATAGATAGGGCCCTATTACGTGCTACCATTCCGGGCCAGTGTGGACCTTGGAGCAATGGCAATGAAGGGGTGCTCCACTTTCCCCAAAGCTCCAGCATCACTGGAGCCTCACCATCAGATTGTTTAGAGGCATACCTGAACACTCATTAGGGGGCTTTTACCCCTCTGCAAAGATGCAGTTGGTGTATTCTACAGCCCCAGCCAACTGGGCAAAGGTGGGGGTGGATTTATACCTTTCCCAAGGAGGTGGTTTCTGCGGTGTAGAGGCTAAGTTATTGCACTTTGACATCATAGTAAGGGAGATTGAGCCCCAGTTGTACTATTAAGTTCTCTTTTGGACTAATATCCTTGAGAAAGGCATGAATCCTCTTATTCCCCTAGGTATTGTTTAAATAGTATCACTGATATTTTTTGATAAGGATACCTTTGGCATTAACTACCCCACGAAAGTTGATAAGCCACAAAACAAAGAAACCAAACATTATTGCAATTTACCAAGATATTTGCTTAGATGTGACACAAGGCCGTATAAAAGGGGCACCCGATGAGATTTAAACTTATTCGCGAAGGTTTGCTTGTTTAACTTTCTATTACATCACCCGAGGTGGTCCAAACCAAAGAATATATATATATATATATATATATATATATATATATATATATATATATATATGTAGTATTATTCGGTCCAGTTGAACCGGAGTTGGGAGGAATTCCATCAGGACAAAAAAACATTCTACAGTAAACATTTAAATTTTCCTGGTAAAGACCTCAATATAACTGACAGAGCAATAATTTCTTTAAGAAAAAATAAAACCGGTCACATTAGGATTATAAATTTATTTCCATCCTGTTATGTTTTTTTGATAAGATCAAAAAACACGCAAAAAAATAACAGTACAATCTGAAGATGTCCTGTTAATTTTTTTTTTTGTTTTATTTAAAGAAATATATATATATATATATATATATATATATATATATATATATATATTGTTATGCGCGCGTGCTCCTTGAGACGACGAGGGTGTTCACGGAACAAGAATAAAAAAATAATGGGATCCCTGGTTAAGTGAAAAAAAAGCAAAAGAAGGGAACTCCTTCTCAACACGCCAGTGAAAGAAAGGGAATACATCCAATAAGTACACTTGTTAAAAGTTTTAAATATAACATAAGATAAAAGTTCTAAATATAACAAGGTTTATTTACATAAACACAGGGAGGAAAATCTAGAACAAAAGAACAGGACTGAATGAGGGATAAGAATACATATATATATGTGTGTGTGTGTGTGTGTGTGTGCGTGTGTGTATGTGTGTGTCTAATCAACGATCGAAGAATACATTTATACAGACAATATTAGTATATGAGGAAAAAAAAGGGTTAACTTACAATACTTCGAAGGATGAATTTGAAGTGTTACCCAAATTTCGTCGGACAGAGTTCAAGATACAAGAAAGTCATTTCATAGATAAACAGCGACGAAATGAATTTAAGTCATTTGTAGACACGTACAATTTTCAGATGGGTACACGACGAAAATGTTCTAAGTTTTCATTCAGGATGGGTTATATAACATATGACATGGATTTTCGATCGTTCTAGTGACCCCGTGTGCTTTGACAAGCTGTCACGTTGTGATTGGTACGCAGGGGGATGACAGCGCGTCCGGGCAGTCGGATACAACAGGTGTGTAACCGGAAGGAGACCACGTGATAACTACGCGGTCAGATTTAGAGAGTGCAGAGAATCGGGAGTCGAGCCAGGGACACGCAGCCGATCAGAGGTGTCTCTGACGACACGGCTTGCGAGGGGGTGCAAGAGTTGGCACCCGCTGGCTTCCGGAAGAAGATATGGGACAAGAAGAAGTCCCCTCTCCATCAATCTCTGAAATAACAACAAACTGTGGGCCCTTTTTGAGAATAAAATGAGATATATATATATATTTATAAACAGAAGTGTTTCGTTCATTATTTTTGATTATATTCTTGGTTGGGTCTATGAGATACAACAGATGGGCGCTATATGATCTCCCTCCGGGATGAATGGGACTTGGATATCCATATTTACCAACCCCTCCGCATAAGGTCAATTTTTAAGCGGAGTTTAACAGGTTTGAATTCAGAGTTTTCCTTGTCCTAGACTAGTTGCCTCACCAAGGCTAAAAAACCCAGTCTGTCCTACTATTTACCCATAGCTGGAGGGAAAATAATTGGATTCATACTTTTCCCAAGGGTATTAGTGCTATGTGAAATGCAATTAGCCCGGTCCAGGATTTGAACTCGTGTCACCATGTCCATTTCCTACGACGATAACTATTACACTACGGGCACCTCCAATTTACAGTACCTGGTGTTTCCAAAGGTCCCTCATCTAAGAACTAGTCAGACTCGACACTGCTTAACTTCGGTGATCGAACGAGAACCAGTGTTGTCAGTGTGATTTGACCGTAAGGATGAGACTTGGATATCCTTATGACTTTTCCTCGGGCGCAGACATCAGGTGATGATTCTTGATCTGGAGCATTAACAATTGATGAACTCAGCAGAATACTAGAATTTGATATTTTTTTTTTTTTTTTGTCGGTTGTTCGACAAGTTGACAGAATTCTTTTATCCGTTGTTTCTTTCTTCTTTTTCTCTTCCTTCTTCTTGTAGACAAGATCTACACTTCTTATCTAGCTGACCGTCGCTGGTATTTTGTGCTGTGGACTTAAAATTCACGGTGATATCTTGTTGGTCAAGTGTTAGATTTACGTGGATGTATGCTGCTGATGTTACAAGTCACATGTACTTTTGGGTCAGATTGCGACCAGAAAAGATCCAGACACTATTGGTTTCACAACTCACTTTTGGCAGGAGTTTGAAATCGGGGAGAAGAAAGTTGAATATTTCACCTCGCTGAAAGATATTGACTTTTTTTTTACTCATAATCCGAAAAACGGTAAATAAAAAGAAAACAAAAAAGCATTTTCGCTCGCTGGTATTTATTTATTTATTTTTTTTTTACATGCTAATAAAATCTGCAGCTGGGGTTTAATATTGATATGAAGTCACAATATATATGCTTAGAAGAAAAAATATGTATATTAAGATATTTGAATGGAAATTTACTTAATGCAAGAAAAGAAATAATTTCGGCTTGTAGACATAGAAATAAATTCTTAGTATAATTTGCGTTGATATTTTAATAATATTAAATATATTTAACGACCATTAATTAAGTAATTTATATATTTTTAATTCTATATATTGGAATATAATTTTTTGGAAAATAGATAATAGATAATTTAAAATAGAATTTTCTCATAAAGAATACTATTAGATTTAACGGATAAAGTATAAAAATGGTTTTGTAATAGAATAATAAAATTGATTAAAAAATAATAAATAATAGAAAAAAATTAGGATTAATATAGCCTTATAACAAGTAAGGACGAACTCGGTACTACACCGTTTTTAATACACCGTTTTTTTCTATATGTAAACAAAAATTTAGGAAGTAATATTTAATTTATTTATACAATAAATTATTAGTTACATTAATAAAATATCTTTGACATATTAATTCTTTGATTCTTATGATTAACTTAATATTCTGTATGTTAATTTCTTCTTAATATAAATAACATAAATTTTTACGATAATTTTAATAGAATTAGTTTTTGGAAATTAAGATCAGCATTGAATAATTATTTCCTGATAACACGAATTATATCATTTAATATTGAAAAAAATAATAGTTACAACGAAAGTATGAATGCAAATTTTGTCTATAGATTTAAATAAGACGCGTGCCACCATTTACTTTTTCCGGGATTAGCTTTTTTAATCTTTAGTAGTATTTAAATAAGGAGTGACGGTTTTTTGTTTTTCCATAGGATTTATATAAACATTGTATGAATAAGATTTAATAGATATAAAATCTCTATCATAAAATTTTATATCATGATTAAAAAATATCAAAAAAATTATTTTAATGAAAAAAGTTATTTTAATTAAAAATTTAAAAAAATATTCAAATCCCATTCTCGCCAGAAGCAATATAAGAACATTCCCCAAAAAGTGTTTTTTTATAATACTGATGATGGTCATCACGGCCAGAAATAAATCTGTAAAGACACCAAAGAAGTGAATATATATATCTATTAATACAAATTTCGTTAAACATAATTGACATTTTCTGTCTACATATTTTCTTTTGGATCCTTTCGTATTGGCCACCTCGGGTGGTGTAATGGTTATCAAGCTAGAGTAGCAAATCTTCACGAGTAAGTTCGTGTCCCATTGAGTGCACCATTTATTCGGCCTTGAACCACATCGAACCAAAATCCTTTGTAAATTACTACTTATATATATATATATATATATATATATATATATATATATATATATATATATATATATATATATATATATTCAGGTATTTTTGCTAACTTTCAAAATACTATGAAAGATTTTAACCCTTTTGGAAAAAATGGGATCGCCCGAGCACCTAGTGTAATTCACAGCGATGAAATGGACTAATCCAGTTGGTATATTAGTGTCCAATTGTTGTCCTCTTGTTTTTTCATTATTTTTTTTTACGAAATGAAACCTCGAAAAGTTTACTTTTTTTTTTCTTTAACGGATTATTTACCAAATGAGGAAGAAAGATTGGCTTGACCAAAATAGAATCAACAATATCTCAAGAATACAAAGAAGAGTTTAAAAAGTTCGAACTTTTCCTGGTAAGTAAAAATACCTTTTCTTCAAGTTATCCATGGTATATTGCCTTTGTGTTAAAGTTTCGTTTAGTTATTTTTTTTTCTGTTGCCATGTTAGGTTTTATTCATTTAGGACGAATGCCGTTGGAAAAGGTACGCAATAGGTAAGTTTTGGGGGTCACGCATGTTATCTCAGTGTAACATTAGCCCAGTCGGCTGGGGGATGTAGAATATTCCGACTGCATCTCTGCAGAGAGGTAGGACTCCTCTCCACGAGTGTCAAGGATATGTCATTGAACAATTTGATGGTGAGGCTGCTGCCTTGGTAACTTGGGACAGGTGAAGTACCCCTTCATTGTCATTGCTCCCAGGTCCACTTTGATCCGGAGTGGGTTGCACCTATCTATGGGTCAATAAGAACAAACTGTATGCAAACAAATGACTGGTGTTAAATTGGGACTGTTATAAAGCAATACTTGAAACCATCTCTGTGAAAGGGAGAGCTCAGGCTCATTTAAGAGTGATATCTACAAAATGTGTTCCGCAATCATATATATATATATATATATATATATATATATATATATATATATATATATATATTTGATTTATATGTGTAAACAGGATCTGCCATAAAATAATCTGCTTTTGATGATATGCCATAAAACCCAACCAAACTAAATAGTCACTCTAAGTCAGTGGACATGGGAGTAATATCAATGACGAAATACTCCATCCTGCCTCGATCTGCAGAACTGGAGTCTCATCGTCAGATGTAGTTTACTCATACCTAAGATACTCTTTTTCTTGTGAGAGGGGATGGTCTTACCCTTACGCAGGGGATACTATTATGATATACTGAGTAAGGAATTCAATTGTGTACCGTTAGTCTTAGTTCCACTGTCACATAGAATATTCGTAAAGCTTTTAATTCCTGCTTGTGCTGGATTTTAAATCGACCGTTGGGGCTGGCTGAAGGTTGAACTTCTATGACAATGATTTCAATAGTTGCAATGAAAAATGTCACACATTGCTTACAGGATTTAATGTTCTTCCTTGTAAAAGTAACAATGCAATCTACAATTATCCAGTGGATTTCGAGAAGCTGTTGAGTGATGAAACAGATCGCTTTTCATAACCCTTGGACGATCATATTGAAATTCACACCACCTTAATCTAATCAGATGGGATAGACTGTAACAAAAGAATTGAGCAAGACTTGCGCAACAACTGAATTTCGTCATCTTTCACACAGAGTACAATAGAAAGTTTCTACAATTTTAAATATTTGAGATAGAATAAAAATTCGATCACATCTCATAGTTTACGCCTTGTTTATTGTCACCACAGATTTTAAGATCACTATTTGACCTTTTCAGCGCTATTATAGGTGATGTCTAGTTATCTGGATGAAAGTGTTTCAAAGTATCTTGTACTTTTTGGGGTATTTGTTGTATGTCCCACCGACCGGGAGAGTATGGCACAGGGCCTTTTTTAGGGTGGTTCTGGGCGAAGGGTCGAAACCCGCACACGCCCAGCGATTCCAAAAATGCCTTGAGCTCTGTCGGTATCCCCTTAGAGTGGGGCGTTTCAGGTGCCAGGCGATAAACCCAACCCCTCCGGAGAGACTTAGAGCATGGGGGCAGTCGCCTGAGGTTCAAGGACGTCGGTATCAGCCGTGAGACATGAATGCTAGGCCTTCCCAGCACCCGCGTCAGGTAGCCTCAACCGACTTCGACCAAGCCAACACACAACCGAACAGAACGCGGCCAGCCGAAGTGTGTCCCGGCCCAGCGGCCAAGCAGACACAGCCAAGACGAAAAAAAGGAATCGAGCGAGCTGTCGCTGTGCAATGTCATACCACAATCTAAAACCAAAGTCCTCGAAAGACCGGATGATGTTCAGTTACCCGCATGAACGTATTTCCGAACACCTGTTGAACCCTTTTGGGTAGTTTCGCAAATACATAGATTTATATATGAATTAGACGTATGCCGCTATAGAATTTTTGATATTTTACATGTAGAAAATTATTTTTGTGTTATTTGAACTAATTAGACCCCCAAACTTGGATTTTTTTTTTTTTTTTTTTTTTTTTTTTTCTCGAAGAAAAATTATATTCTGCAACGGACGGAGCGGGGGGGGGTTACTTTCACATTTTGATTCGGTGTAGAACGATCACCAACTTCCGGAACAGTTTTTGTCGGAAAAGACGGGTAACCAGAAAGGGTGAATTGTTTTTTTTTTTTTTTTTCCTTCCTTTTCGTGAGGCGGGAGGATGCGTTAATACTTCTCAGTGTTGAAGGGGAAATTTTGCAATGTATTCTTTTGCTTTGTGGTGATTTCTTTGGGGAGCAAAATGCATTTTTTTAGGGGTCAATTTTTTTTTTTATTCTACATGTGCACTCGTTATAATCTTTTCGGGATTATCTCATGGCATCATTTGGATTAATTCATAGTATGAATTAGATGCTTGCTCTTAACCTTTATTTCTGTAAATGGTTTAGAAATAATGATCTAAATAAAAAATAGTCTTGAGTTAATTTGTTCGAATTAATATAATAAATAAAACACAACAGAATAGCCAGTCATTGTCTTTTAATTGGAATCATTTTGAGATGAGGCTTCTTAATCTGAGAATTAATTTTTATTTATTGCGGACTTTTTGTCCTCATCTTGGTAGTGGTGCGATAGACAACAACTATGGAAGGCAGTAATTACTGAGGATACGGTTACAAGACTCATCATTCCTATCTGAGGTCGCGGTAAATCGCCTGAAGAACGCCAGAGGTGAAATTTGTCCGAAACATAGTGAAAGAAGAAACAACACAAAAACAAAAAAACAAAAAACTACCAAGATGAGGACAAAAAGTCCGCAATAAATAAAAATTAAGGGCACCTCTGGTGGTGTAACGGTTAGCAAGCTAGACTAACAAACCTACACGAGTGAGTTCGAGTCTCATTGGGTGCCCCATTCATTCGGCCTTGTGCTACATCGAAGCAAAGAGTTTGTAAATTACTATATAGTGATAGACGAAACTATTAATCAAATAAGCGAATTTGCACTGTCAGGGCTGTAGAATACACTGACTGCATCTCTGCAGAGAGGAACAACCCCCACCAATGAGTCTTGGATATGACACTAAACAATCTGAAGGTGAGGTTCCAATAATGCTAGAGCTTTGGGGAATGCAGAGTACCCCTTCATTACCATTGCACCCAGATACACTCTGTCCAGGAGTTGTAGCACCAGATAGGGTCATATCTATGAGTCAAATAGAACTAAACAGTGTACTTATGCTAAACTGAATTGTTGGAAATGGAACTGATTTTGACATTTAAAATGCGTACTTATCTTAAACCGAATTGCTTGAAATAGAACTGTTTATATGTGCAAAATAGATTTGGCATTAGTAACCTACGATGGTTGATGTGCCATAAAACCAAACCAAATCAAACCCAGATAAGTGAATGCTGCAAACTGGCGCAAAAAGAGTACAATTCGAGACATGACTGGGAAGTGAAGGTGATCAACTGGGAATTGTGCAAGAAATTAAAATTTGACCTTACTACCAAATGTGAGTGGCATATTCTCTGGGAGTTTGAGATACAAACAGATCACTTAATCCCGACTAGAAGACCAGACCTGGTAATAATTAGCAAAACAAAAAAAAAAAATCAGCTGAATAGTGAACTCTGTCGACCTGGCGGACCACAGAGTGAAAATCAAGGAAAACGAAATAAGTACTTAGACTTTGTCAGAGAACTAAGAAAGTTAGGGAACATGAAGATGACGGTGATACCAATGGTAATTGGAGTGCATGGAATGGTCCCCAAAGGCTTGGTAAGGTGACTGGAAGTGTCGGAAATCGGAGGACGACCCGGGAACATTCAACGTTTCGCGTTGTTGAGATCCTATTTACCCAACCCCTCCGCTCGGGCAGGATATGACACAAGGTAATTTTTTAAGCGGAGTTTAACAGGTTTGAATTCAGAGTTTTCCTTCTCCTAGACTAGTTGCCTCACCAAGGCTGAAGAACTCAGTCTGCCCTACTATTTACCCATAGCTGGAGGGAAATAATTGGATTCATACCTTGTTGAGATAAACCCCAATACTGAGAAATGTCCTGCAGATCTGAGGAGACTTGCTGTAATTCAAACTGCAGCGAAAGGCCATCAGCTAATGCTTGTGTGAAAAACTCTGAAGGATAAAGTAATGGCTCGAAAAAAATTTTTCCAGGGGAACTTGAACGGGAGCACGTACAGAATTTTAGCTGATTTTGTTTTTTCCATATTGAATTTTTCAGTCAACGCATCCTGTTATATAAAATCAATAAATGCCTCTAACGACATTTGGTTTAATTGTAACGATTCTAACATTTCAAATCTTCGAAGTGTTGTATATACTTTCTGTCAGTCTTAATTTTTTTTCCAGAAACATTTCTTGAAATTCTCAAAATCTGTTGGCGTCTTGTAGCCGGTGCAGAAATTTCGAAATGGCTTCCTCGCATTCTTGTCAGGACGAGATCTAGGATCTTTCGGCAATGATCAACCTTTTCTTTCGTTCAAAATTCCTTAAAATCTTTTTGATTTGGTTAAGTATCAGGTTTTTCCAATTCTGTTGCATAAATCCTCAAAAAATCTTAACAGCTTGTTGTTGCTAAAAGTGAATCGGTGATATCGTTTTCACCTCCATTCATTGGTGCTATGCAATTTTTGTTTCAGGTAGGGCCGCAAATCATCTTATCCAAGTTTTACAAAATCTCCGTCTTCTACATACAACCAATCCTATCTGCAACGCCAAAGATACAGTCAGCATATTCTAAGCCCCCCCCAACAAAGCGGTTTGTAATTGCTGTTTGCAGTAACAAACGCGTAAATGCAAAGCTCTCCTGAATTGAGCTCTCCGGTAGCATATATGTAAAAAAAATACATACGTAAAAAATTCCTTCGCTTACGCTGAGAATTGACGATAGCTCTGGGGCAAGATCTCCAACTGACGTTAAGTCAGCCAAGTTTGGATTCCAGCTTGAAGCATCTCTTGAGTCTAGCCCCACTGAAGAGTTTTGATCCAACGAAATAGTTTGTCTGTGGATCACACACACGTACATAGGTATGTAATGTGTGTGTGTAGGAATGTTTGTTTGGAAATGTTAATGTAAAAATATAAATATTACAATAATATTACATTCAAATAGAAAAAATAAAAACACTAGCAAACAGACAGATTCTTCATAAAAAAAAACACACACAAAAAAATTTTTTATATGCACAATGGTTTTGAAACGATGGTCAGTAGAAATATGTTGTGAGACCCTGCTAGATAATAATTAGCGGTTCAGTTAAAAAATTTAATTTATAACAAGTAAGCATATAAATGCTTTTCGGAAAGGCATGAAACCTTTTCTTCTACCCTAAGCTATTTGTGAGTAGGAGTATACATTGGGCTTTTGGCATTGGACCAGTGTATCTTACTCAGTGTAGGATTCACTGGGCTTTTTAGAGCAGCTAGTCTATTGTAAACTTAGGAAAGGCATGGAGCAATCTTTCCTCACACCAGGTATGGGAAAATAGAACAGCTTTGCTTCTTTATCCTTGACTTTGGCTACAAGTCTAAGAGAAGGAAAACTCTGAATTCCGACAAACTTTACTTCGCTTAAAAATTGCCCTTGTCAAACCCAGCCCGTGGTAAAAGGGTTGAGTGAATCCATAGCATTTTCAAATATCTTTTTAAATTTTTCCAACACGAACCAAGTGTTATTTTGTGCAAATGGCTGCGTATTTAGACTAAACAAATGACCTTTATTCACTGCAAACGACATAGATTTAAATTTAGGCATGACGCCAAGACTTTAATGGGGGTGGAGAAAAGGGTAAAAATCTACACGCGAACCCGTTCAAGTTCACCGGGAAATAAATTTTCCAAGTAATTTTTTTCTTTTTTGTGATTTGAACTAATAAGACCCTCAAATTCGCGGCGATTTAAAAAGTCTTAAAAAAATTTTTTTTATATTTTCTAAGAGGTAGGTCACTTTCACTTTGAAATCAATGTAGAATAATCATTTATTTTGCGAACAAGTATTTAAAAAAAGGAAACCTTCAAAGTAAGTTTTTAAAAAATAGCTAAAATAATTCAAATTGTATGGTTCTTTGTCTTTTTGAACGCCATCTGTTCCGGAAATGGGTGGTCATTCTACATTGAATTAGAATGCGAGAGTGAACCCCCTTATAGAATGTCAAAAAATAGTTGCGGTCTAAGTAAGTTGGTGACTCTAGTCGAAGGTGACCCGGAGGCTCACTTCCCAATAGCTACTACACCGAGCTGTAGGAGAGGGCGCTATTCCTTCCCTGGATTGCTCCACTTTACCCTTGATACGTAACTTATAATACTGAATGTTAAGCAAGGAGGTATCAAGTGCCATTTTTTAAAAAAAAGTCTTTGGTATGACTCGACCTGAGATTGAACTCTGATCTCCCGGATCATTGGCGAATACTCAACCCACTAGGTCAGGAAATTTTTTTTCATCAGTGAACTGGCACGTAAAAGTTTTACCTAGAAAATAGTGATGATCAAGGATAACGTTTTTGTTCAATAAACTACTTTATCTCGTCATATTCACGAATAATTTATGTTTACAATAATTCCATTTGCTTGGTCTTCATCCCTTCACACTTACACCAAAATACCACATTTTCTCTACGGGTTACCCTATTTAAAACCTCAGGGGTGAACAAATTTTTATGTGCATTATAATGATTAGTTTGTGGTGGGGGAAAGAGAAATTAATCTGAATAAAATGAAAATTTTTGGAGACTACTAACCCTTCTCAAGGAATTGGATAGTCGACGTTCATACGCCCAAAAACAAGCCGGCCGGTCGCTCCCTCCCTCAGTGGGGGAGGAATTCTAATGATGGGTAACAACAGTAAAGGCGCGTGAGATGGACTTGAATTATACCAAGTAACTATAATCATTAATCTGCTTTTAAACTAAATTTGTCGAATGGATTTCGCCAAAAAATGCAGACCTTTCTTTAAAACTTAATTCTTGTCCACGTTTAAAAATCACAATTCTGCCATATTATATATCATCAATACTATTTAGATTGCCTTTTTGAGATTGATGTGATACATGCAGTCTTGAGATTTTGGTAATTTTAAGACATTTAAATGGGCTCTAAAGTCACTCATGGAGTTTGGGAAATGGCAAGAAATGAAACAATATCTGACTCTACAGCCCAAAACAAGTCTTAGCATTTAAAGGTTGATTGGTGTTTCACATGTCAAACCTTGTTAGGTTATACAATTTAATTTCATTGCAGAACCAGAATCTTGAAGCTTCTTTAGGATGATAAAATACATTTTCTAAGACGCGAGTTATAGAAACAATCCTTACTTGTATCCGAAAATTTTTTGTTTAGATTTTCTTTTGGGGAGAGATACGATAATCAAACTACTCTAGCTGACCATTGTTTGTGAATTAGATTCGAACTGAGTGCCTATTACTTCTGACATCAGCTCATTTTAGTGAAGGACTACAACTGATTGGGGCGTCTCGGGTTGTGTAATGGTTAACTAGCTAGACAAGCAAACCTTTACAAGTGACTTCGAGTTTCATTGGGTACTCCATTCATCCGGCCTCGTGCCACATCTAAGCAAAAAGCTTAGTAAATCATCCCTGTTCATTTTTGCTTGTTTTTGGTTGTGTATCCCCCCCCAATCTCGGCCAGGGTCCATGGTCGATATTTGAGCCGAAGTAAAACCCAGTATTTCAAATGCTGATTTTCAATATTAGCAGGCATATTTTTGCCAAACGAGAAATTAATGGAACAATCTTAAACCCCCCTCCCCTACTACCTCCATCTCTCCAACATCTCTGACCTTGTGCCAAAATGAGCTAAGCTTAATGCCAACAAAAAATGTCTTAATAGATACATGGAGTTTTGAAAAAAAATGCATTTTTACCAGTTATTTTACGATGCAGTATGTCCTTTTGTCATTTGTAAGCTTAGCTTTGTTTAGCTCAAGACCAGAAATTAAAAAAAACCCATTGAGAACTAAAGTCATTATCAGTGGTCTGCTAGTCGAGCTCGCTGTCAGTAATTTTTGTATTAATATTCATGAAGGTCACACATTTTTTTTTTTTGATGGGAAGTCATTTCTGAGAATGCCAACTTCAAACCAAAGTCTTTCCTTTTCTAATAAAAACGAATGAAAAATATTTTTGAGCACCTTCCAAAACTCTTCGGACTCATTAAACTATTGAAAATTCGGTACTTATGCATCGATGTTACCGCGATAAAGCCGAACTTTCACGAGCATTTCCGGGCCAATAACGGAAAGAATCGGAATATGCCGACAAAACGCATGAAGACCAGTCTGTCAGGGTATGTGTTGAGTTGATGCTGCACTCTCGTCTTATATTTTTAACTGTAGCCATCTCGTGCGACCACAGATATATCAATTTTAATATTTGAGCAATGGCCAGTTTGGACCGGGAGATAAACGTCCCTTTGCGCAATGCAGTCCACGTCCTGCATTTGGTATTTCAACATCTCCCGGCATAGCTTTTTCTCATTTTTTTTTTAATGGCAAGGGTACTTGCATGTCCGGCAACTTTTAATTTTGCCAATAAGTTTTTTTCCTTGGCAGAATTGTATCACCTTTTCCACAGATTGTAGTTTGTCGCTTAGCTGCGATAAATTCATGTTTCAAATTGCTTGAATAAAACTGTTCTCGTAACTTTGTCAATAAATTGATTGAATTATTTTATTGTCTGCTTGCTTAAATTTGATTGGCTAGGCGTTTCGCCATATTCCGATTCTTTCCGTTATAGGTTCGGAAACGCCCGTGAAAGTTCGGCTTTATCGCGGTAACATAGATTAATAAATACCGAAAATTCTACAAATTTTCAAGAGGATGTTTCTCATTGCATTTATTACAGATGAAAGATTGACACAGTTGGAGTCATTTCGATGCCTAATTAATATATTTTGTTGTAGGGGTTCTGAATGAGAGGGTAAGATGTGAGACAACCCCCCCCCCAAAATAGCCGCGCGAAAGTTTTAGGCCTCCTAACATAAACCAATATAATATAGTGTTTAAAAAAATAAAAATGTCTTGAATGGATTTATAAAAATGTTTATTTCAATTAGTTACTGTACATTGTTAATATTTCCTGTGGCTTCCCTGTGATTGAATAAGTTTTTCAGTGAGCCAGGGAAGAGATGTTTACAAATCCATCATCTTCATAGATATGAGATACATTTCTCTGCGACTGTGAGCTCCCACAAATCTTCGAGATTTTTTCCTTAGTTCTGTCCATGTTTGCTGGATAATATTTAAGTCAGGGTTCTGATCTGACCAATCTTTTCATATGGTAACTCCTTCATCAATCCATCTCTTGTGTTGCATGCAATCTGTTATATGGAGCTCCGTTACACAGAAAAATCTCATCTTAATCCAAATCTGATATCAAATTGTCCTTCAACAACTGGATGTATTTAAAACTATTCATGTTAACGCCAATTTTAATCAACTTTCTTGAAATGTCTCTTTTAATGTATCTCCAAAACATCAGACTCTTACCCTACCCTTCACAAACTTCATTGTTTTCGTTGTGTAACGGGGATCTTTTCGCTTTTCTGGAAGCCTTTTTAAAAATTCTCCCATATTAGAATGTAGTTCCATCCGAGTTTTCCTCGCTGAATATAATTGTATTCCAAGCATCTCTTTTCCATTGTTCCTTCCTCTTTGACCAACTTCATCTTATCTCCAAATGCTTTTTGGTTAATGCTTGTTTCTTAGCAGCCATGGTTCTTTTCAGTTCTCGAAAGATGCGCTTAGTGATATCTACTAACACCAAATTAGACAAGTTACGTTCAGGTATCATTTGTCTTGCAGTCTTTTTGGGCTGAGTTTTTGCAGTCCTGATAATTTTCCGTCTTATCTTGTGCTGCTGCTGCTGCTGCTTTCGTCGGTGATCGCATCTTTGTCGATCAGAAACACACTCCCAGTGTCTTGAAACTTTGAGAGGATTTCTTAGATGCTGTTTCTTGAAATTTAGAGTTCCTTAGCTGTTTCTCTCTGGTTCATATGCTTGGCCATCTTCACTATCTTTATTTTCATTTCTTTGGAAATTTTCGCAATAATCTTTTATGGAAAAATTTTCACTCTGTTTACCAAAAAATCGGTGTTGTTGCAGAAAGATGTTGGTATATTAGCAGTGGAAGGTTTTTCTGTTTTAAAACACTGTATAGCATATCCCAGTCTCATTTAGAAACCTTATTAGAAAATATTGGCCCAGTCGGCTGTGGCTGTAGAATTCACTGACTGCATTTCTGCAAAAAAGGTGATACTCCCCCCTTATGAGTGTCCTGATTATGACACTATACAATCTGATGGTGTGGCTCCAGTAATGCTGGAGCTTTGGGGAATTCAGAGTGCTCCTTTATTTCCATCGTTCTCAGGTCAACTCTGGCCTGGAGTAGTAGCACCTGATAGGTTCCTATCTATGGATCAAATAGAAGTAAACTGTATGCTTGTGCTAAACTGAATTGTTAGAAATAGAACTGTTTTTGACATTAAAACTGTGTACCTATGCTTAACTGAAATAGAACTGTTTTTCATTTAACTGTGTAAATAAATGACTGATGCTTAATTGAATTGTTAGTGATACATAGCAATACTTGGAAACATTTAACTTTGTTGACTAAACTGAATAGCATGAAATAGAACTGTTTTTGTCATTAAAACTGTACTTATGCTAGAGTAAATTGTTTCAAATAGGTCTGTTTATAAGTATAAAAATGGATTAGGCATTAAATAACCTACAATGGTTGATATGCCATAAAACCAAACCAATTATTACAAAATATGGTTTGGTATGGAAATGACACCAACTAATCCAATATTTCATCAGCAGAAAACGCTATGCTGAACACCCACTTCTAAGTTGGCAATTAGTAGAAATTTACCTAAGTTTAAAATTGCTAAATATTTTTTCACAGTACTGAATATATATTATTTATCTGAATTTCAGAGATGAAACTTTATAATTTTTATCATTTAGAGTATCAAGACTATTTTTATATTTCAACATTTCGGCTGATGCGTCCTTCGGCCTTCTTCAGGTGTTTCATGTCGAACTGTGAAGCCTGCACGAAACATCGAACCGAACCCTACTTATAATCCATGGGACTCGATAGTTCTAATTTCATTAACCATAACCGGATACAAGTGGTAAGTAAGTATGCCTTATTTACCTGTTGTCGGTATTATACACGGTATATATAGTTTGCTAGTAGATCAATTCACATACCTCGGCAGCAGTATAACATCTACTGAAAACGATGTCGACATAGGGAAGATGTTGGTTGCTAATAAAAGGTTATCAATAATCTGAAAATTTGGTGTCTTATAAAATAAAACCGGATCTCTTCTAAGCTTTAGCCGTGTTGGTACTACTGTATGAACAAATGTTGAAACTGACAACCGTCGCTAGCTTTCCAAACAACCGACAAAGCTGATCATTTCATTTGAAAGAGCGGGACATATTTTTTTACGTTTGTCGAACAGATTTCTGTGGGCATCTGTCGAGTGTCCAACAATTGATTTTTTTTTCTTCTTCCTTCTTGGGTCCTGTTGATGACCGTCGTTCTCCTCGACGTTCCTTATCAACGTCATGCACAATCCCATGCGATTCTTGGATACGAGAAATGATATATCGCGTTGTGGAATCTTTGAAAAGGTCTTTAAAATCATCTTTGCGTTTCCATGATGTTTTCGAGGATTCACTAAAGCTCATAATGATAACTTCGTCTTACTTCAGCCATTATTAGGGTCCAATAGGAGGTTCCCGTGGTGTACTGGTTATCGTCGTAGGAAATGGACACGGTGACACGAGTTCAAATCCTGGACGAGACTGATTGCATTTCACATAGCACTAATACCCTTGGGAAGTGTCGATCTTGTCTCGAAGAAGAAGGAAGAGAAAAAGAAGAAAGAAACAACGGATAAAAGAATTGTCAACTTGTCGAATAACCGACAAACAAAACAAAATATCAAATTCTAGTATTCTGCTGAGTTCATCAATTGTTACTGCTCCAGATCAAGAATCATCACCTGATGTCTGCGCCCGAGGAAAAGTCATAAGGATATCCAAGTCTCATCCTTACGGTCAAATCACACTGACAACACTGGTTCTCGTTCGATCACCGAAGTTAAGCAGTGTCGAGTCTGACTAGTTCTTAGATGGGGGACCTTTGGGAACACCAGGTACTGTAAATTGGAGGTGCCCGTAGTGTAATAGTTATCGTCGTAGGAAATGGACACAGTGACACGAGTTTAAATCCTGGACCGGGCTAATTGCATTTCACATAGCACTAATATTCTCCCTCCAGCTATGGGTAAATAGGACAGACTGAGTTCTTTAGCCTTGGCGAGGCAACTAGTCTAGGATAAGGAAAACTCTGTTAAACCCCGCTTAAAAAATTGATCTTGTGTCATATCCTGCCTGAGCGGAGGGGTTGGTAAATATGATTTGGGTCAATTTGAAGTGGAAAGAAACGAAAAACAATGTGCTCTGAGGCGTCAAAATCTGAGGACATATTTTGGACACCCAATATGGACATACACACACACACACACACACATACACATCTACCATTTCACCACACACACACAGGGGGTGGCCTCGTGGTTTAATGGTTAAAGCCATGGACTGCGGAATCGTAGAAAGCAAGTTCGTACTCCAGTCGCGCTATTACGTTCACTTTCGGGCAAATACCCTTGGGAAAGGTATGAACCCCTTTATCCTCCCAGCTATGGGTTAAATAGTACCACTACTGTTCTTCTTGGAGAATGGCTTTGGCATTAAATAACCTAAAAAGAGTTGATATGCCATTAAACAAAGAAACCGAACACACACACACACACACACATATATATATTGAGGGAGAGAGATATCCCATAAATAAATACTACCCTAACATTTTTTAAAGATTGTTAATTTTATTTTGAATCAAAGTTGCCAGCATTTGACCATTTCTTGCGAAACACAATCAAAACGAGTATCATTGAGTATTATTCATCAACAAACTCTACAGTAGTGAATCTCCTTAATAAAATTGTGAACACGCAGCAAACCAAAATAGGTTTCCACTATTAAAACAGTCGAAAACATATTTTGCCCCCACCCCCGCCACTAGATTGGTGCGACACAAGGTCAATTTTTTAAACAGTTTAACTGGTTTGAATTAAGTTTTCCTACTCCTAGGCTTGCTGCCATATCAAGGTCAAAAAGCATAGTCTGCCCAACTTGTTACCATAAGTGGAGGCAGAATACTTGTATTCATAACTTTACCAATGATATCAGCACTATGTGAAATGCAAACATTCTCGTTCGGGATTTGAACTCGTTTCGCAGCGTCCATTTCTTATAACCGTTACATTACAAGCGGCTCTTATATATTTATTTGTGGTTACATTATGTATATTGAATGTGTGTGTGTGTGTGTGTGTATATATATATATATATATAAAATCAAGTGTCGTTGAGAGCACGGAGTTCCCAGACTCTCATTCTCGCCATCCACCCCTATCATCTATCGCTTCTGTGAAGTCTTCTTGGCTGGATCCAGTGTCCACACAGAGCTGATATAAGTCTTTCCTAGTCGGCCAACACTAGTTCATCCATGTACAGGAGAGAAACAAGCTTATAAGTTCATTCTTGTTTCTCTAGCAGTTCCCAGCGTGTCTTCATAGTATTTGAATAGTTTGTGAGATGGGACGCAGGTGGCCGTACAGCTGCTGTTTTGTGGTTGTTGCTTCCAGAATTTGTTCAAGACAGCACGTAACATTCTTGTATAGTTTGCATCCAGCTTTTTCTCGGTGTTTTGTTCGTATCCTTGTGGTGCATCCATATCACAGTATGGACACAAGTACAGCTAGGAAGAAATCTCGTTTTATCCTACCGAATTGATCACATTTCCATATAATCGATGACCTGTCTAGAGCATTCAATACCTTCGCTAGTTTTATGTTAACATCACTTTCAGGAGATGAGATGTTGCTGACCAGGTATGTGAACTGGTCCATTTGTTTTAGAGGCTTTTTACTAAGAGTGGAGATATCTCCTTTTTATTTTATTCCTATATATAGAGACCTATGCCTCTCGCTGCTTGCTCTAGGCAATACAGTAAGAGTTCGGCTTAGGCTGGTGTATTTGCGAGAAGCGCTTGGTCTTCTGCGTAATCTGCATCTGTAATTGTTTATGTAGGATATCTTAGCTTTTTTAATGTGAAAAAATTGTTTTATTAGTTCGATGGATGTTTGAATTACGTTGTCTAGGCAGAATATAAAGAAATATGGAGACGATATCAAAGTCAGTAAGCGAACTATTGCTTTGGAGCTTTTGTGAAGCATAATTGTAGCAATAACAATTTCTTCGGGAAGACAATATGCTTGTAGTATTTGCTCCGTCTTTTCCCAGTGTATGGAATTGTTAAGAAGCTGATTGAATTGGAATGATATGATTGGCCAAAGTTTCGTGAGCACCTGAAAAACCTACCCTCACAAAATTCATCAAATAGAAGCAAAAACTTGGCGAAAAGAAGTCATAAGAAAGAGATCCAATGAACTAATCAAAGAAAAAAAAAAAAAAAGAAAAAAACATGCACAAAATCTACCACTCAAACACGAACCACTCCTCCAACAAAAAATTAGAAAATCACCTACAAAATAAGTCGTTTCGATCTCCAGTCTGTCCACCAAAAATAATCTAAGACAGGTTAAAAAAAAACAACTTATCTCCCCCCGAAAGCAAAACCAATCAAACAAAACCCCAAAGCTCTCATAGACCGATCTAGAAAAATCCAAATCAATACAAAAGTGAACAATGAAAAACCAGGAAGTGCATTCAAATTGCCATCCAGCTCAGTTTTCCGGAGCTGTTGAATACAGCGACTGAATCTCTGCAGAGGGGGGGGGGGGTAAGACCTCCCCCAGCGAATGTCTAGGATGTTTACATTAAACAATCTAATGGTGAAGCTCCAGTAATGCATGAGATTTAGGGAATGTGGAGTACCCCCTCATTGCCATTGCTCCCAGGTTCACTCGTGCGGGGTGTCGGGGGGACGGGTTCTGACCCGAAGTGGTAGCACCCTATCAGCTCCTACCATAGGTCAAATAGAACTGTTTGATTATCTAGCTGCTTGTAAACAAATAACTGATTAATTTAGTTGTTAGTTATACATAGCAATACTTGGGACCATTTAACTGTTTAAACGAATGAGTAATGTTGAAAAGAATTACTCGTGTTAAATAGCAGTACTGGAAACTCATTAACTTTAAGACTAAATTGAATTATTGGTATTACATAGAAATATTTCGAACTATTTGATTGTGCAAATGAAAGAAATGGATGAAATAATTAGTGTTAAATAGCAATACTTGTTACCACTTCACTGTGTGCAAACCAATGATTAATATTGGATAGAATTATAAGTGTTAGATAGCAATAACTGAAACCATTGAACTATGTAGAAACAATAGCAATACAAGTGTGCAATCAAATTAATTCTAATTCATTCAAAAATGAAATTATCTACTTACTACTCGTGTATATATATATATATATATATATATATATATATATATATATATATATATATCACTTACTACTCGCGTGTGTGTGTATATATATATATATATATATATATATATCCATTTAACTGTGTGCAAATAAATGGTTAATAGTAAATAGAATTATTCGAGTTAAATTGTAATACTTGAAACTTAACTGTTTGCGAAGAATGGGCTTAGGTTCGATTAAAAATGTTAACAGAATGTTTAGGAATAATATATATATATATATATATATATATATATATATATATATAAAGAGGATTTGGCATTAAATAACCTACAATGGTTGATGTGCCATATAACCCAAATCAACCAAGTTATGTATATTCAATATATATGTATAAAGAGGATTTGGCATGAAATAAGCCGCAATTGTTGATAGGCTATACAACCCAACCAAACCAAATCCTATATCTTCAATATATATGCATAAAGAGGATTTGGCATCAAATAACCTACACTGGTTGATGTGCCATAAAACCCAACCAAATCAAATACTATAAATTTAATATATATGTATAAAAAGGATTTGGTATTAAATAACCTAAATGGTTGATATGCCATACAATCTAACCAAACCAAATCCTATAAATTTAATATATATGTGTAAAAAAGGATTTGGCATTAAATAACCTACAACAGTGGATGTGCCATAAAACCAGACAAAAAATATCAAACTACCCTCAGTCAAACTCGATAAAGACCTCTCAGCATCAAGAACTAAGTCACAAAAAGAATCAATAAAAAATGCAACGCCCAGGGATCAACTAAACCCTTAAATAAATCCAATAGTGTAGAAAGTATGGATATTGAAATAGACAAAATAATAACTAACTTCAATCTAAATGATATCAAGTATACCGGATTAAGGATTAATGCAGAACTTGAAACCATTTTACTGTGTGCAAACAAATGAGCTTAGAACGTCTACTGATAAAATGAAAGAAAACGGTTTCAACCTAACAAAGAAAAGAAGCAGAAGGTACCCCGCACAAACAATTACCGATGCCGACTACACCAGTGACAAAGCGCTTCTGGCAAATGCACCGACCAAAGCCGAAACCCAGCTACATAGTCTGGAACGAGCATCTGCAGGCATAGGCCTCCATGCCAATGCACACAAGATGGAATATATGTGTTTTAATCAAATTCTAACAAGCTCACTTGGCTGGGGCTGTTGAAAACACCATGTGCATCTCTGCTGAGGGGTAAGACCCCATACTAATGAGTGTCCTGGATATGACAATAAACAATCTGATGGTGAGGCTCCAGTAATGTTGGAGCTTTGGGGAATGTGGAGTTCCTCTTCATTATCATCGCTCCCGATTCTATTCTGGTTCGTAGTGGTAGCACCCGATAAGGTCCTATCTATGAATCAAATAGACATGTTTAACAATTAGACTGAGTGCAAACAAATGACTTATCCTAAATTGAATTGTTAGAAATATTGGTTAGTTTGTTGGGTTTTATGGCACATCAACCTTTGTAGGTTATTTATCGCCAAATCCATTTTTATGTAAATAATCTGTTCTATTGAAAACAATTCAGTTTAGCATAAATACACAGTTTAATTGTCAAAAACATTTCTATTTAAAACTATTCAAGCAGTTATATACAACTGTTCAGTTTAGTATAAGTACAGTTTCAATGTCAAAAATAGTTCAATTTAAAACAATTCAGTTTAGCATAAGCACGCAGTTTAAATGTAAGTACAGTTTAATTGTAAAAAAAAAACATTTCTATTTCGAGCTATTCAGTTTAATCAAGCAATGCTAATTCAGTTTAGTAAAAGTACAGATTTTGTTTATGCACAGTTAAATGTCAAAACAGTTCTAAGTTAAACAATTCAGTTTAGTGTAAGTACAGTTTCAATGTTAAAAACAGTTTTATTTGAAATAATTCAGTTTAGCACAAGCACGCAGTTCAAATGTAAGCACGGTTCAATTGTCAAAAACATTTCTATTTCAAGATATTCAGTTTAGCATAAGTATGCCGTTAGTTCTATTTAACCCATAGATAGGGCCCTACCAGGTGCTACCACGCCAGGCCAGAGTGGACCTGGGAGCAATGGCAGTGAGGGGTACTCCGTATTCCCCAAGGCCCCAGCATTGCTGGAACCTCACCATCAGATTGTTTAGTGTCATATCCAGGACACTCATTGGGGGGGTCTTACCCCTCTGCAGAGGTGCAGTCAGTGTATTCTCGAGCCCCAGCCGACTGGGAAATGTTAGAAATAGAACTGTTTGATCATTTAATTACGTGTAAACAAATGAGTTTACTTGAATTTGGTGATACAGAGTAAAATTCGGAACCATTTAACTGTTAGCAAACGAATGAGTTATGCTGAATAGAATTAGTGTTAAATTGTAATAATGGTGTCCACTTTACTGTGTCCAAATAATTAATATTGAATAGAATTATCGTTATTTACCAACCCCTCCGCTTGGGCAGGATATGACACAAGGTCAATTTTTAAGCGGAGTTTAACAGGTTTGAGTTCAGAGTTTTCCTTCTCCTAGACTAGTTGCCTTGCCAAGGCTGAAGAACCCAGTCTGTCCTACTATTTACCCATAGCTGGAGGGAGAATAATTGGATTCATACCTTCCCTAAGAGTATTAGTGCTATGTGAAATGCAATCAGTCTCGTTCAGGATTTGAACTCGTGTCATCTACGACGATAACGATTAAACCACAGGCACCTCCTTTTATTGAATAGAATTATCAGTGTTAGATAGGAATACTTGAAACCACTTAACCGTGTGAAAATGAGCTTGGGCTCGTTTAAAAATTTTACCAAAGAATTTTTTAGAAATCATATACATTTAATATATATATCTAAACAGAATCTGGCATTAAATGTTTGATATGCCACCAAACCAAACGAAACCAAACTTAATTCTGATGTATAATACTATCTATTAATATTCATCCTTTTTCTTGGTAGTTTATCATGATTTAACCTTCAAAATCTCCTAAAACAGAAATCACCACTTTGCTAACAGACGTCACCTGCTTGAATTTTGTGGGTGGGAACTAAGGTTTTTATCCCTGCTTGCTTTGAATATTTAGTTCAGATTCGAAGTGGTAAACGCAGGTTTCATCTTGTGTTTCTAATCTGCAGCGGAAAGTCTTAGGGTTACTCTGTAAGCGAGTCAGCAGCGTTTGGGAAATGTCAACCCTTTTCAGCTTGGTCTCTGGCGTCAGCATTCCTGGTATCCATTTTACAGACAATTTGCTCATTTCTGAGATCTCAGTTAAAGCATGATAGACCAAATCAGATGTAATGCTTACGGACTTAACCGGACAGTAAGACGTTTCTTATAAAAACAAATATACAGTGAGTCTCACCAACTTGTTCATCAATGGTTCAGGTTTTTGGACGACCAGATCGAGGGTCATCTTACGAGTTGTCCATGCTTCGCTTGAATTCTGCAAACCACTGCTTGACAGTTACATGTGAAGGGGAGTCCTCATTAAATATCTGTTTTTTTTTCCCACAGGGATTTTTTTTTACACGGGCTTCTGTTTCGTCCATTTTTAGATTTGTCGCTCACGTCGCATCCTAGTGTGAGCCTCGCCTCCACAGAAATAAAAACAGAAATTTGAATTAGTTCTACTTTTATAAGAATTGATAATGTTGCTACAACAAAAAATGTTCAGCTATGGCTCTTTCAGGGTGGTAATTTACTAAGCTTTTTGCTTAGATGTGGCACAAGGCCATATGAAAGGGGCACCCAATGAGACTCGAACTCACTCGTGTAGGTTTGCTAGTCCAGCTTGCTAACCATTACACCACCAGAGGCGCCTTGGCTCTTTCAGGGTGAAGCAAGAAATGAAGCTCGTACGCATGGAAGAATTCAATGACTCTTGACTGCTTTCATGTCCAACGCCATTTTGTCAGACTGTCACTCAGTTGCTATCTGTGACAAGATAAATAAAATTCTGGGTTATTGGTAGGAAATTTGAATCTCTACTAGGTTTAACCAGTGACCTCTGACCTTGTGGATGGGTGTTGTTCCCGTGGCTAGTGTATTGAATTGAGACATCGTTGTAAGCTAGTTAGAACTCCAGTCAGGCAATTACGTTTGCTTTCGGACTAATATCTTTGGGAAAGGCATGAACTCCCTTATCCCACTAACTATGGGTTAAATAGTATTATTGCTGTTCTCCCGCTAGGATAACTTTGACATTAAATAACATATGAAGATTGATGTGCCATTTATCAAAGAAACCATCTGATCTTGCGAGACAGAATAATGAAATAGATTCAATTGGGCAAGTTTTCTGCTACAAATTAATATTTTTCTCTTTGGAGTGAAACATGCAGGGTTTTGTGTAATGCTCATACAAATGCACAGACAGTGGTGGGGATTGTGAGAAATATTTTGTCATTTTTTAGCAGTAAATAAACTAATAACAAATAACTAATTTTTTAAGGTTAGATTAGTTAATTACTGGCATAATTTTGATCGAACCGAATGTTGAGGAAAATATTATGGAATTAACCCAGTGTTGAGAAAAAAACTATGGAATAACGGAATGTTGAGAAAAAAATTATGGAATAACGGAATGAAGAAAATTATGGAATAACGGCATGTTGAGAAAAAAATTATGGAATAACGGAATGTTAGGAAAAATTATGAAATAACGGAATGATGAGTAAAAAAAAAAAATTATGGAATAACGGAATGAGGAGGAAAAATTATGGAATAACGGAATGTTTAATAAAAAATTATTGAATAACCGAATGGTGTGAAAAAACAATAATGGAATATCGGAATGTTGAGAAAAAAATATGGAATATCGGAATGTTATGAAAAAGAATTATGGAACAACGGAATGTTGAGAAAAACAAACAAACTATGGAATAACGGAATATTGAGTAAAAATTCATGGAATAACAGAATGTTGAGTAAAAAAATTATGGAATAACGAAATGAGTAAATAAAATTATGGAATAACGGAATGATGATAAAATGAAATTATGGAATAACGGAATGATGAGTAAATGAAATTATGGAATAACGGAATGATGAGTAAATGAAATTATGGAATAACGGAATGATGAGTAAATTAAATTATGGAATAACGGAATGAGTAAATGAAATTATGGAATAACGGAATGTTGAGAAAAAAATTATGGAATAACGGAATGATGAGTAAAAAATATAATGGAATTACAGAATAATGAGTAAAAAATTATGGAACAACGGAATAATGAGTAAAAAAAATAATGGAATAACGGAATGATGAAAAAAGATCTTTCTCGATCTTTTTTCATTTACTCAGACGCATCTTTATATGGCTGCATTTATGGTGAATACTATGAAAAAAAATGTTTTCTTGCAAAAAATTTGCTTTTTCCAACGGTATTATTGTGCTCAGTGTATCTGTTGTAATTTGCGTGGAAATAAATAGGAAACCTTACTTTCGGAAATCCTGCCGTATCTTTGTTCATATCTATCTATCTATCTATCTATCTATCTATCTATCTATTTCAGTCTCTTCGTACTTAATTATTTATCTCTTTTTTGTCTGTTTCTGTCAATCTCGTCATATTTATCAGTCGTAGTTTTAGTGAATATATGAAGCTTTACATTCTGAACTTCTAAGTCTGTTTATATCTGTCTATAAAAACGTTCAAATCCTTCTATTCATTTTGCTTTATCGCTGTCTTTGTCTTCAGTCTCTTTCTAACAATCTTTCTTGATCTATTTCAGTATCCTAAGATATGTATGCATATATCTATTTTTCAAAAACTGTTCTTTCTCTTTCATTGTGGCAGACAATGCGTCTTTGCCGAGTTAACGATGACAGCAATTTTCTACTACTGCTTCTCGCCTAAAAAAGCAGGAAAACAAACAAACAAACCAAATCATCAGTCCATCTCGTAAATTTTCATGTGAAATTTTATGAAAATGATTAGGCAATTCAAGAGATTTAGGCGTATAAACCAACAGAAACAAAGCGAAAAAAAAACAAAACAAACAACAACAAACAAACAAAAAAAAAAAACAAGCAAAAAAAACCCCAAAAAACAAAACACTGTCATCATCCAATATTATATATATATATATATATATATATATATATATATATATATATATGTATTTAGGCAGCATTTCTTCATTGAGACATATTTGGTTAAACATTATATATATCTTTTTATATATTTTAATTTCGATCCTTTCAAATCTCTGTATGGATGTTATAATATACGGCAAGAATTGGCTAATTTACAGTAATTAATTGATTCCCAAGTACAACACCCCTCTTGGGCCATCATCGGGTGGGGGTGTATATTGCAAAAGTACAATATAGCGTTTTATTTATACTGGTGTAAGATTTAAAAAAAAAATAAAACGCTATATTGTACTTTTGCAATATATATATATACCCAACCCCTGATGATGGCCAAAGAGGGTTTCAAATGTACTTGAGTGCTAATTAATTGATTAGCCAATTCCAGCAAGATATAACATCCATACGGCGATTCGAAAGGATCGAAATGGAAATATATAGACAAAAAATATCGCTAATATTAAATCAAATCTCACTCTCTCATATATATATATATATATATATATATATATATATATATATATATATGTATATATATATATATACGTGAGGGAGAGAGAGAGAGGGAATAAATAGCAGGGTAAGTGTAGAGAGATTGCTTCTTTTCATTTTCCTTATGTTTTATCTTGTTTGGTTTTATATATATTATGCAGATAGCACAGAATTGCCCCTCTCTCTTTCGAGCCGTCTGTTCCTATCACCTATTACTCCTGGCAGGTCCTCTTGACGGTATCCATTGTCTGCACACAGTATTGGAAAAGGACATCACTTATGAAATGGTCTTTACTTCTTTAACAGTCCCAACATATCTTTTTTTTTGTCTTAGTAGGAGGCTTTGTTCGTGCTGTTGCGAATAAATCCTGGATGCAGCACCCTCTCAAAAAAG
>CAUZXS010001003.1:0-100000 GCA_963585895.1 Sepioteuthis lessoniana | reverse complement strand
CTTATTTAATGTGCGATAATTTGAATGAGTATTATAACGTTGATGTGATACTTGCAGTGTAAATAATCTTGCATTCCGTGTGTGTGTGTTAGCCAACGTCCAAAGACTCACAAAATGGTACTTGATGCCGCCTTGCTTAACACTTAGCATTATAAGGTTAGGATCAAGGGTAAAGTGAAGCAATCCAAGGAAAGGAGTAGCGCCCTCCCCCTACACCTCGGTGTAGTAGCTATTGAAAAGGGAGCCTTCGGGTCACCCTCGACTACGGTCGCTAACTTTACTTATATATATATATATAGTCATCCACAGACTGTTTCGTTGTATCACAACTCTTTGTGTGGCTAGTCACGCTTCAAGTTGGATCGAAACTTGCCTAACTTTATGCTAGACATGATATCTAACCGCTCAGCTATTCCGGTGACATACGTCAGCTCAGGAATTATAACGCATTTATATATATATATATATATAGAGAGAGAGAGAGATTTGTGTAATAGTTTTTTGTTACCGCATGTTTGGTTAAAAGAACAGATAAGAAAGCGTGTAGGACTTTGAAAAACGTTTTTCCTCTTTATTAACAAAGGAGCTTTATTCTGGAATGAACACAGAAATAATAATAAAGACTTTTAAGTCATTTTGCTGTGTTTCTTGACATTTTCAAGAAGAGTAGTTTGTTTTCATAGAATTCAAATGGTGTTATCTTTTGTTGTCTTTAACCTTATAATGAATGTTGTGTGCTTGAAGCTCCAGTTAATGGACTCTGGTGAGTGTCAGTCACCCCTTCATTGTCATTACTTCCAGGTTCACTCTGACTTGGAGTGGTTGTACTTGTTAGGATTTGATCTGTGTTTAATAGATTTGAGATAATAATAATTTTGAACTACATTAATACATTGGCTCTTGTAACATTGAAATGATTATGAAATGTTCATTTGTTTTAAAATGATTGTGAACTAAATATAAAGCCTTCTAAATTGATAATAATAGATAGGAATATTTTATGGAAGATATGATTGTTTGCTTATGATTCTTAAATAGGAATATTTATTTACAAAAGTGATGTCAACAAGTGTTGATATGTCATAAAACCAACCAACCCTGACTGTTAAGATTTTGTGAAAACGAATGAAAAAGAAAGTAAAATTGTGTGAATCTCCCCCTCTCTCTCTCTCCCTTCTCTTTCTTTCTACTTTTCCCTGCCTTTCACTCTTCTTTTTTTTTTTCCTTTTTGTTTAAAACAAGGAATCAAAGATTACTGGGACTTCCATTTTGTAACATTATAAGTGGGTTGAAAATTTAAGTGTTATTATGTGATACCGGAAACTGAGTTTCAAATTTGTAGCCAATCTAAATTTGTAGTAACAGAAGTGGAATTACAAAACCCGACTTAGTATATTGGTGTCTTAAGGATTGGTTGTGGCTCGGAGTGATACATATTCATTTACTGCAATCCGCCCTGTTGGCAAGGCTTAAAATAAGCCGACTGCATCTCCTGCCGAGAGATAAAATACTATCAAAAAGAGGTGTTTCTGGTATAATACTAGATACTATCAGGACACCACTAACTTGGAGTGGTATTATCTCTCAGGATCCTTTCTATGGATCAAATAGATCTGTTTGAAAATCATTTGTATTTGATAGGAATACTTGATACCATATAACTGTGTGCAAATTATTTATATGAACAAAAATATGCACCTTCTGCCAGGCACAAGTATTTAAGTTTTGTTTTAATAAAATATATTAAATTAGAAATACTAGCATTACGAAATAAAAACACGTTTAAAGAGATGACACTTGTTTTTATTTTATCGATTTCTATATAAAATTATACATAGAATTGCTTTTATAATGTTCGAGAATAAAACAACAATATTAGAAATTAATAAAACTGAGTAATTATTCATTAAACAGAGTTTTGTTAATGCCTGTGTTCAAATTATCCACACCATATACTACGTAAATTTTTATTTCTCAGTGATATATGACACACATTTTGGGATTTTAAAGGCATTAGTACTACAGGATTGCTCTTCCTGGTTTTCTGGGGGCTGCCTGGGATTATTGTGAGTGTTATTTAACTGGTCGTCTAGTCCCAGAAGGCTTTCCCCCACAGACATTACCTGCATGGCAGGACTGTTTTTAATACTTGGCGTCCCAAAAGGTGAATGCTGATGGGACTTTGCATTTTTTTAATAACTACCAATGAGACTTGATTCGTGCATAGCTCCCCATCATAAAATGACCTTTTTATTATATCCTGACTGAGTGGGAAGTCAGTTAAATACTCATTAACACGGGCTGTTTAGAGGCAAATTTTACTGCACTAAACTTTTAATAAAAACATCGTTAATAAAAAAATGCTAATTAGGATTAAACAAAACTTATTTAATAATCATTGTGAATATGTTATAAATAACAAAGAATTATGATGTTGGTGGGGATGTAGTTTTGGTTGTTGACAGGCAGACATATAATTTCCATTATAATAAGATTAAAAATAGTTACATGAATATAATATTCTAGAAAGTATTATCGTTAGTTAATTGAAGCCATAAAATTGCTTGAAGAACTAAAAAAAAAAAAAAAAAAACCTTTTAAGTAAGTCAACAAAAGTTGACATGTTATAAGTAAAGTTGGCGACCGTATTCAAGGACGACCAGAAGGCTCCTTTTTCAATAGCTACTATACCAAGGTGTAGAGGAGAACGCTACTCCTTCCCTTGGATTGCTCCATTTTACCCTTGATACATACCTTATATTGCTGAGTGTTAAGCAAGGAGGTATCAAGTACCATTTTTAAAGTCTTTGGTATGACACGACCTAGGATTGAACCCAGGTCTCCCTGACCATTGGCGAACACTCTATACACTAAAAAACCCACGAACCAACTTAAAAATATCTATGTATTATTAAATTCTTTTCTTTCTTTTCCTACTACTCTTTCATTTACCGCCTTTTTTTTTTTTTCACTTTTCTTTTCTCTCTTTTTCTTTTTTTAAAATTTTTTTCTCTTTCTTCTTGTCTAATACTCTTCTCTTTTACTTTTTCTTCTTTCTTTTTCCTTTTTATCTACCATTCTTCTCTTTTTTTCTTTTCTTTCCATTTATTCTTTCCTTTTTATCCTTGTAAAATCCGCAGCATTCACACTGTGTAAATTACTGTTACAAAATCTTTTTTACATTTTCTTATTTCTAAGCCGAAAGTGTTATTTCTCAATTGCTTATGCCTTAACTAAGTGGAATCGACAGATTTTTTTTCAAACTTTGCTTTTATGTTACCCAGGAGTATATAATGAAAACATGATGGGAGACAGTATTTGTAGCTGATATGTGAAATTTATTTTTGTTCATTTTTGTATAACCTTAGTTTAGATACATATTTTTTTCATTCATATTTATATAACTTATGTAAATGTAATAATTTACCTGTTTTTACAAAGAAAATAGGTTAATTTCTAAATTTCATTATCAAGGGATAAAAGCAAAGTTTGAAGGAAATAATGTCCATTTTCTATACTTTTATAACATAAACAATTAAGAAATAACACATACTATCTAGGAACAAAATTTGTGTTACATAATGTTATGTGAGAAATTCTTTTATAATTTTTCTGTTGCTCTGAAAAGGTCATTGATGCATCATAGTTACTTGATATTAAACTGTATTCTGTGTTTTTGAGTTTGTCACACACTATCTCTCAGTATTTCTCAGCTTCCCAGGTTTTTAAAGCCAATAAAAGTGTACCACTTATATTGTGAGTGTAATTTTATTAACCTGTCTGTAAGAAACAATAAAGACAAGATTCTAACATTGAGCTATGAGAAAAGGAATGAGTTTTTGTCTAAAATTGGTTTGACAGCTTTTCACGAAATTTAAGATTGAATGATTGGTTCTGATTCAGTTTCTTTGTTTTATAACAAGAGGGCAGATGATATTTCCGTTTTGGCATAAATGGTAATTGACGTAGTATCATTCTGTTGTCTCTTGTTATTTTTATAGAAAGGAAACAAATAATGAACACGTAGATACTGAGGACTTTCAATCTAGTAGTTTAATGACTGCTTGAGTGGAAGTTTTCCTTATGCCGTGAGTTGAAGAGAATGGCAAAACACTTGTAAATGGTTATGCGGGAGTTTAGTGCTTAGCCAGAGCAGAGGTATCAGGTCCATTTGGTTTAGGAGGGAGAAATAATTGACCAGGAAACGATCTCCCAAGGTATGCAGAGGAAGTGTTGAAGTGTGAGAGCCTTTTTATATATATATATATATATATATATATATATATATATATTGTCATCCACAGACTGTTTCGTTGTATCACAACTCTTCAGTGTGGCTAAACATGCAGGACACTTCAAGCTGGGATCAAAACCCGCCTAACATTACGCTAGACTTGGTATCTAACTGCTCAGCCACTTTGGTGACATACATCAGCTCAGGAATTATAACATGTTTGAATTTGCTTTCGTTTGTTTACATTTTGTGCTATTGGATACCAGAGTGCTCAATTTGTTAGAAGAGCTTCGCATTATGTGGGTGGCAGCCGTTAATTCCATCGCCAGAGAAGGTTGATATGCAATAAAACCCAACCAACTAACCTTCACCAGTGTTCAACTCCTATGAGGGGGAGCATATATATTGTCGTCCACAGACAGACTGTTTCAGTGTGGTGGCTAAAGTGCTAGACTGTGACCATGAAGTATGCAAGTTCAATCTCCTGTTGTATTGTTATGTTCACTTTTGGAAAGGTATGAACCCTCTTATACCCCCCCCCCCAATATAGGTTAAAAAGTATCACTGCTGTTCTTTTCAAGGCTGGCCTTGGTATTAAATAACTCATGAAGGTTGATATGCCATTAAATGTTATGTAATAAGTAATGCTCTTGTTCTTGTTATGAACATTTTTTTTTCAATAGAGTTGAAAGAATAACAAATGTTGGTTTGTACACGAGTTTCTGTACCAGTGGGAATAGTTTTAAGATGTTGAATCATTGCCAAAAGTTGCAAATTTCCTTTGGGTACTGACCTGTTTATGAGTCACCAATTTCTAATTTTTGCCTTTTGGGCTTAAATCTTCCTCTCGGAAGAATTGTTCTTGAGATCAGACTTTCCTCCCATACCTAAACTTTTCTTCCACTCATTTCCAGTAAATTGTACCCAGTGAATATTAGGTCTATGAAAAGTTTTTCTGCATTCTTTCTTTTTTTTTTTTTTTTTTTTTTTTTTTGGACAAATAGACTATATAGACAATAAAAAAAAATTTTTTTTCTCTTTTTTACAATATTCAAACTGGAAACTTTTACCCCCATTTATAATATCTGAATGACTTATAAACTCATAAAAGTGGTTCATGTTGATAGTTTTTGAGCCGAGAAAAGTTTTTATTAGAGTTCTAATTCAGAATGTGGCAAATGGACATAAATTCTTGGATTATTTTTTCCAAGTTTCTTGAGATAATGTGTATTTTCATATTTTTCCTATCCAGTTGACATAGCTCATAGAAAGGCACATGAAGTTGATTTGATTGAATAAATAACTGCACATATCATCATCAAGTCGTGCCGCTAGCACGGATATCCCTGACCCTCTCTCGCCACTTCTCCCTATTGTTCATTGCCTCTGGCAGGTCTTCAGGGCTACATCCCGTATCCTCACATAGCTGCTGAATGTATGTTCGAGCTGGTTGTCCTGCTTTTGCCTGGCCATATGTGGGGGTCCATTGGAGTACATCACTTATGAGCTCGTCCCTGCTTCTCCAGCAGTGTCCTGCATGTCTGGTTCATCTATCTTGGATAGTTTTCATGATGGGAGGCAGGTGGCCGTATAGTTGGTGTCTTGTGAGGTGTTGCCGCCAGGACTTGTTCAAGATTGCTCGCAACATTCTTGTGTAATTGCCATCTAGTTTCTTCTCCAGTTGTTTTGTTAGCGTCCATGTAGTGCATCCATACAGCAGTATTGATACGACAGCTGCCTGAAAGAAACTGCGTTTCATTTTATCGGTTAGGTCTGATTTCCATATGATCGATAGCCTATTGATAGCTGTCCATGCCTTCGTTAGCCGCGTGTCGATGTCCTTTTCGGTTGATGAGATGCTGCTTCCTCGGTAGGTGAATTTGTCTACTAGTTTAAGAGGGATTCCGTCTAGTGTGGAGATGTCACCTGTTTGATTATAGCACATATATTCTGTTTTGTGTGCATTGATATGGAAGCCAATGCCTGCGGCTGCTTGTTCCAAACTATGCAGTAGTGTTTCAGCTTGGTTGGGTGTATTTGCCAGTATTACTATGTTATTGGCGTAGTCAGCGTCGGTAATTGTTTTTGCAGGGTATCTTCTGCTTTTTTTCTTTGTCAGCTTGAAGCCGTTTTCTCTGATTTTTATCAATCAATAATTGTGAAAACTTTTTGAAATTAAAATTATTTTGTTCGGAAGAAAATTGTTAGTAATTTATTCATTTTTTTTTTTATTAGAGCTTTATCCTATCTGTTGAGTTTAAATAATCAAATAACTTAAATAATGTTTAGTTGATGTCCTCTTCTCTATCTTAATCACTTTCTAAGGATACAATTAATGATTATCTCCCTTAGATACTTTTCATATCTTGTAGGAGCCTGTGTTCCCTACACCTGTAAGGGGTTACATGACAGTTCTAAAAACGCATCTTCAGTCTCTTTTAACTTATGGTCTTTGTAGAGACAGCAGAGATATTGTCTGGCTACATGGCTATCTTTGTAAAAACATTTTTGTCATTTAGGGTTTTCCGACTATTGCTTTCATCTTTGTTATTTCCACAACATTTCGGCTGATATGTCCTCCTCTTCAAGTGTTTGTTGAACTCAGGAACCTACATGGAACTTCGAACTACGTCCTTTATTGAATCCACGGGGTCGCCTGTTCTGATTCCATTAACCATAACCGGGTACAAGTGTTAAAAATTCCTGTATTGTTACTCACCTGCAGTTAGGATTGAACCAGCAACCTTCAGATGAATGTCTCCTCAGAAGCTCCACTTTACCCTTGAACCCTACCTTATAATTCTGAGTATTAAGCAAGGAGGCATCAAGTACCATTTTTTTGAGTCCTTGGCATGACGACCTGGGATTGAACCCCAGTCTCCCAGGCCACTGGCGAACATTAGGCCAATGGACCAGTATATGACAGGTGCTAATTTTGATCCTTGGAAAGTAGGGACTAAACTGAAACATTTTTCCTACAACTAAGCATGCAATGACCTCAATAGAAATAGGGGGAAAAGAGGTAGACTTTTAGCTTGTGATAATTTATACAAATAGGTGCAAACAGCTGTGATGTCAGTGGTTACCATGGCATTTAAGTAAAGTTTATTTTTTTTAATTGATTCTTTACTTTAATCTTAGTTTTCGTTTTTACTTTTAGATGAAAATAAAGAAGTTAATTTTTAAATTTTCAAGTTGTGAGATAAAAGTGGCACAACTACAGAAAAGGAAAAAATTCACTTCATAATATATATATATATATACACATTTATACCTACTTTTTGTATGATTCTAATTTGATTGAAACTTAATCTGACTTATTTTGAATTTTTTTTTTTTTTTAAGTTATTTCTTTGCTTCCTTCATTTCTTTCCCTTCTAAGTTGCCAACTTTATGTTTATCAAAAAGTCTGGTAAAAATTCCAAGTCAATTCATTTGTTGTCTGTATTTTGCATATTTGTGTCTGCATGTATGTAATCAGAGGTGTACATATGTGTGCACATATAGTAACCCAGCTAGACACACACACACACACACACATCTTTTTATTTTTATTTTTTTCGCCTTTAAGCTTTAAGTGTGCAGTGTTGAAAAGAGTTAATTGAATTTTGCATTTCAGTGAATATGAAGCTGAGTTTTTTGCTAGCTGACTTTCCCTCAGCCAATCAGAAATCAGTAAGACTGACTGTAATTAACCAATGAGAGAAAAGGATTTTCAATAACTTATTCCATTAGGATCTTTAGTTATGTGATGTGTCTAAAAAAGCTCATACTATTTTAGTAGAAAGATTAATAGATTTATTGATATATAAAATGCAATTTAAGAAATAAATATAACTACTGTTTTTTTTTCATATTATTAAAATCGGTGGGGGATTTCTTCTTTAATTATAAAGATACTCTATAGGTGATCCGCAGGTTCTGAAATTGATTATAATTTTCTATAATCTCTGATATCAGAAGATAGAGATCATTGATAAAGATTTTGTGGCAAAAAATCTTGTATAAAATTTGAAGTTTGTTAGCTTAAGTAATTTTATGAATATACAAATTCATACAAATATGTGTATCTTGGTTATGACATTAAACTGCATCTGATGATCAACTAGGAGTTTGGGGAATGTGGAGTAGCCCTTCATTACTGTCAGGTCCACTCTCAGAGTAGTAATACCTGTAGGGGGCTCATCTGTGGTTCAAATAGAACTGTTCAATCTTTTACTAAGGCTGGTTGGTTTTATTTTATGTCATATCAACCCTTGGAGGTTATTAATGCCAAATCCTGTTTACACATACACACACCTACACATACGTGTGTGTGTGTGTGTGTGTGTCATATATATATATATATATATATATATATATGATTTATAAGTGAATAGTTTGTATGTAACATTTTTAAATGAGTCGGAACTCATTTATTTACATACAGTAAATGGTTCCAACACTTGCTATGTAACTTTAATTTCAGTTATTTATCTGCACACAGTTAAATGGTTTCAGGTATAGTAAATGAGTAAACATTTCCATTTGACCCATAGATTTGACCCTAACAGGTACTACCACACTGGGAGTAATAGTAATGAAAGAGTACTCAACATTCCTCAAACTCCACAGCTGGAATCCCACAATCAGATGGGTTAGTGTCTTGTCCTGCACATTCTTTTAGTAAGGATTATTATTAAACAAAATTATTAGTGTTAAATAGCAATGCTTGAAACCATTTAACCATATTTACCAACCCCTCCGCTCAGGCAGGATATGACACAAGGTCAATTTTTAAGCGGAGTTTAACCGGTTTGAATTCAGAATTTTCCTTCTCCTAGACTAGTTGCCTCACCAAGGCTGAAGAACCTAGTCTGTCCTACTATTTACCCATAGCTGGAGGGAGAATAATTGGATTCATACCTTTCTCAAGGGTATTGGTGCTATGTGAAATGCAATCAGTCTGGTCCAGGAATTGAACTTGTGTCACCGTGTCCATTTCCTAGGACGATAACCATTACACCACGGGCACCTCCCAAACCATTTAACTGTGGGAAAACAAATGAGCTCTGGCTCATTTTAAAATAATTTTACCTGAAAATTATTTGCTTATAAATCATTTATATCTAATGTGTATGTGTAAACAAGATTTAGCATTAAATTGCCCACAAGAGTTGATATGCCATGAGATACAACCAAACCAAGCAAATGAAATGCAATCAGAAAGTATTGATACTGAATAGTTAAATATTTTTTGTCTTGAAATTTAAATGAAGTTGTGTGTACAGCTGACCAACTTATAAAATGATAAAGTCTTGATACTTATTTCAACAAAATGATTTTAACAAAACATAGGTTTGTGTAAGTGCAATGTAGAATTTGTATGACTATTAAAACAGCTGGGAAGATACTGTCAATCAAATAAGTGTAATTGACATGTAATGATATTTAAGGGCATTTAAATGCTTGGCTGTCATTGGAGGATAGAAAAGTCAGGTGACTAAAATCCTAAAAGTTTGATTGTAACTTTAAATTAGTTAGCTGAAACTAGTTGAAGAAATAGGATCTAATTTTCCATTTATGGTTCAAGTGCTCTTAACTTGCATACAGAGTCAGTAATATATATGACATGAATAAAGTCATGTATGCAAATAAGAAAATAAGACTTTGTATTTGTTATTCATCCCAGTAAAGAAAATAGAATGGCCAATAAAGAAGATGGAACAGCAAGGTGAAGAGGAGAACCAACTAGGGTTGAAGAAGAACAAGATGGCTATCCAACTCGTGTGCAGAACCATTGATAAACACCAGTGTTAGAATTCGAGTAGCCATCTTGTTTTTAGTTGTGTGATACAAAAGATATGCCTTCCAAGTAACAAGACTGCATTAAGTCTAGACTTTGTAGTTTGCCATTATTTATATATGCTTTAGTTTTCACTGATTGGCTAATCTGCGGCTTCTGTTGATGGGCAAGTCCATAAATATTTGCTAGCAATTTGTAGACGGCTGATACCCATCAATCCCCCACCCCAAACAAGCCAACTACCCCTGTTTGAGGGTATAAGATAGAATGTTCCACCTTTTAAAAGAAATACATATAAAAAATGTGAATAGCTTTTTTGTTTTTTTTTAATTATTAGTATTAATACAATTTTTGTTTAATTGACACAAAAACACAATTAGTGATTTAGTTGTTTTTTGTTTTTTTTGTTAGGATTAATTGGCTGGTTTATTGTCCATATCCTGAACACTCGTTTGGGGGAGTTTTACCCCTCTGCTGAGATGCAGTCGATATATTTTTCTGACCCAGTCAACTGGGCTAATAATACCTAATTTACTTAGTTAAGAATCAATTACCTTTTATAATCTTTCTGAAAATATTTAATTTTATTCTTGTCTTTGGCTTTGTGAACATGTTGCTATATTTTTCTGTTTCAATGTATTCTAAAAGAATGGACCCTTTATTTATTTCATTGTGTATAAACTAAAATTTTATATCAATATGTTTCAATCTTTGATGAACAACTGTTTTTTTTTTTTTTTTCCAAAACAATACTAGACTGATTATCACAATGAATAGTGTTTGGATTTTTAAGTGACTCAAGTTCTGTCATAGTTCTCAATCGTGCTCTAAGATACAGGGCTTCTTTGCTTGCTAATGAAATAGCAATAAATTAGGCTTCACATTTGGACAAAGTGACTGAATTCTGTTTTTTAGATTTTAATGAAATCATTGAGTTATTTTCTGCCAATCTAAAGATTGCTCATGCTTTTTCTGTCTCTTAAATTAGCCTAATCTGCATCACAAAATCCTTCTAATTTCAAGAGTTTCTGCAATTTCTTAAATATTAGTGACTGATTGTGCTTTTTAAATAATGTAAGATATGATTTGCCTTCATTGAATGGAAATAATTTGGTTTTGCTAGGTCTTGAGACCACCTAGTAACTGTATAACAAATGTCTGGTCTTGTCGTAACCATTATATATATCAAATTGCCAATAATTTAATGATAAGGTTTGCTATTTATTAGATCAACATCGTCACTTATTTTTGTTATATCCATTTCACATGGAGTTGAGCATGGTTTGCAATTTGCCATACCGAACTTTGATAATATCTTCTTGATATATCTAGATTGATTCATTTTAATAGTATTTTGCATTAAAATTGTATTCCTAAAAACCTGGATAATTTCCCAAGATCAGACATTTTGAATCTAGAGTTCAGTCTTGTCTTAATTTGCATAAGGTGTGCCTCAGTTTTTGAAGCTATTAATATATCGTCTACCCACAATAAAATGATGGATATTTGATTGTGGACATTTTGAACATACATGCAGGGGTCCACAGGTGACTGCATGAAATTTAGTGTAGTTAAATAAGTATGGAATGTTTTATTCCAAGTTCGACTGCTCTATTTTCACCCATATAAGGATTTTTTAAGTTTCCAAACATGATTCCCATTCTTACCTTTTAAAGCCATCTTGTCACTTAACATATATTTCATAGTCTAAGGGGGCATTTAAATATGCACTCTTAACATCCATATGATGAATTAACAAGTCATACTGGACTGCTATTTACAATAGTAACCTTATGGAAGCCATATTTGTTGTCAGGGTGAAAGTTTCCCTGTAATCTTAGTCATATATTTGCAAGTAGCCTTTGGCTATGAAACAAGCTTTATGCTCATGACTTCTGTCACTTTTACTTTTTATAGTAAAAAAAATCACCTACTACCAACAGTTTTTTTAATTTCTTGTAGCCTTCTGCCTTTCAAAAGTATTATTTTCTTCTAAGGAATCAAATTCTCTCTTCATTGCTAAAATCCAATTATTCAAATCTACAGAGTTTACAGCCTCAGAGTAGTTAGCAGGAATCATATGCAGAGTACAACAGTAATCAACCTCACCAAATTCAAATGTTTTGACTACAAAAGAGTCGGGTCTTTTTCTCTGTCAAATGGGATAACAGGTTATTTGTCCCTCCTTTTCAGTGTTTAGATTGTCTTTCGGTTGGACGTCATATGATTTAAATATTCTGAAATTCAGTATTTTTATCTGGTTTTGATAGTGAACCATTATCAGAAGAGTCAGTGAATTTTACACCCCAACTCTTTTAATCACCATTGTTTCTGGAAAATAAACCAAATAAACTGGACTTTGTTTATCATAGCCTACAAAGATGCCTTTTTCACAACGAAGGTTTGATTTCATTTTATTTTATACATAACAAAAACAAGTCATACTTAAGTTTGGTTTTGAACCGGTAAAACTTTCATATGGTGCTTTTCTTGTAAGAACGATTTCTAATATATGCTGAAGCCATCAATGCATAAACCCACAAGTTTTGGGGCAATTTTGACACAATAAGGAGACACCTTGCCATAGAAAATAAAGTTCACCGTGACCGTTCAGCGGTCCAATTTTGATGCGGAGAATAAGGAGCTGACCGTTTACGTTTGATTCTATTAAGCATAAGTAACTGTTGAAAAGGTTCAGAAGTGAACTCCATTCCGTTGTCTGTCTGTAAACATTTCACATGGCCGTAAGGAGTGATGTCAGCTAGATATTTCGTTGTAGTGAGCAAAGTGTTGGACTTGTGTTTTGAGAAATATAACATTGTAAGGCCAGAATAGTCATCAATAAAACTAATTACATATTTATAACCATCTTTTGCTAAGGGTTGAATGGGCCTGCTAAATCACTGTGTACAAATGCAAGGATTTTTGTTGCCTTACAATCCTAAGTCTTATTTCTGTCATTAGACATCTTCCTTGAATCCATATATCACAGTTAAGAGTATAATTTGATGTTGGTTTTGTCTTCATTCCTTTTACTAAGTTGGGTAACTTTTTAATATCACATTCATTACAGTGGCCTAAGATTTTATGTCAAGTATATAAGTCATAAGTGGTATTTCTGGCAGAAACGATATTTTTTAGATAATACAAACATCCTCTCTGTATTGAAAACTGCTCCATTAGGGTAAATTTATGGGCAGTTGTCACACTCAAAACTTATGTACGTACCATTTTTTTGTTGCCACTTGTACTGAAAATGTTTTGTTTAAAAGTTGATATATATATATAAAGAATTTGTTAAGATATATCTACACATGTGTTTTTTGCTATTGCATAGATAAATGTTGGTGTTACCGCTTTTCAGCACTATATCGTTCGCTTGGCTCTCGTCAGCCAATTCAACAAAATGGTAAATGGTTCTCTGGTTCAAAATTTTGGTCAAAATTAATAAATTTTAATCTATCAGTGATTACATGCTCAGTAACCCCCCACAGTTGACTAATAAATTACACTTGTCTGAAACAATATCATATCCTAAAGCAAAGAAATAGGTGTCGCATTTAGAATAGGTTCATATATTCTGACAAAAATCTTTTTGCCTTCGGTTTTTACATTGAGATGCTTTGTGGCCCCTCTTCCCACAAATGTAATAAATAATATTTGGTGCCCGTGGTGTAATGGTTATCGTCGTAAGCAATGGACACGATGACATGAGTTCAAATCCTGGATGAGACTGATTGCATTTCACATAGCACTAATACCCTTGGGAAAGGTATGAATCCAATTATTCTCCCTCCAGCTATGGGTAAATAGTAGGGCAGACTGACTCTTCAGCCTTGGTGAGGTAACTAGTCTAGGAGAAGGAAAACTCTGAATTCAAACCTGTTAAACTCTGCTTAAAAATTGACCGTGTGTCATATCCTGCCCGAGCTGAGGGTTTGGTAAATATAATTAATGAGTAATACTGTATATCTATTGGTTGGTGGGTTGGTTTTTTATGGCATATTAGCCCTTGTGGGTTATTTAATGCCAGATCCCATTTTTAATATATATATATATATATATATATATATGATTTGTAAGAGAATAGTTTGTAGGTAACTTCATTTTTAAATGAATTGAAGCTCATTTGTTTTCGCACGGTTAAATGGTTTCAAGTAATCCTATTTAGTGAATATTCCTATCTAATATGAATGATTCGCACACACTTTTATGGCTTCAAGTAACCAATAATAATAATCCTTAGTGAATGATTGAACAGTTCTATTTGACGCATAGATGAGATCCTGATAGGTACTAGCGCTCAGCACCAGATTGAACTTGAAAGGAGTACTCCATATTCCTCCAAATACCTAAACTGGAGCCTCACCATCAGATGCAGTTCAGTGTCATACCCAGGAAGTGTGTGTGTGCATATATATATATATATATATATATATATATATATATATATATATATATATATATATATATAATTTTTTTTTTTTTTTTTAAATAAGGTCTATGAAGAGATTTGTATTTTTTTAGTTTATTTATTCTTTTAATAAGTACACCCATTATAAACTCAAAAATACAAATCTCTTTGTGGACCTTCTTATTTAAAAATATATCCTTATTCTTTCTTTGGACCTACAACAACCATCTTTTTATATATATATATATATATATATATATATATATATATAATAGGAAAAAAATCAACAAACCATCATTTAGCTATTATAAATTAATTTTAGTTGGCCACTCAGCTGGTTTGTTGTGTTTTTTCCAATCATATGAATTTGATCTGTATGAAATTAAGGAATTTATGTATTCATTATCATACATTGAGCGCTCCTGGAGATTTATAAGAATCCTTTTATATATCCTCAAATTGAATAATTCCCAATTCGTCTCCTTTGATTATTATATATATATATATATATATATATATATATATATATATATATATATATATATATATAAGTGAACAGTGTGTAGGTAACTTTATTTAAAAAAAATATATATAAAAACATAGTATTGCCTATTAGTACATCTAACAACATTTTCCTCATTGAGACCATGAAATAAAAAAAATATGAATATGTAGCAGTTGAAAAAATAAGTACACCCCTTATATATTTATGCCATATTATTTTTGGTTACTGTGTTTCAATACTGCTGAGTTTGATAAATAACTCATAATAATAACAGGTTTTTGATTGTATAATGATTCATTAGAAAAATAAAATTCTGGAATCAAAGAAAATGTGATTTTTATAAATGTGTGTGTGTGAAAACTCTGTGTGTAATATCTAATAACCTTTTTGATTGCACAGGTACTGACAGAATGATCTGGATTTAAAATTGTAAAATTTGATTTTGAATAGGATCTACGAGGTGCATACGATAAGTTTCCAGACTTTTTTCATATGGGCATTTAAAATTGTCGAAGACTCTTGAAAATTCATTATGTTATTGCTATACATCTTATGAGATGACTGACCAGTTTTTATGATTTCAGGTTCAAATGAACAGCTACAGCAGGAATTGGAATACACCTTACTGAAGCCTGATTGTCACAGCTGGTGAATTTCAAAAATGCAATCTGACACTTTAGAAGAATGATATGCAATAGAATTCTGTTTTAAACTTGGAAAAAATGCCACAAAAATGTATGGAATGCTTCAGACTGCTTTTGGACCATCTTGCATGAATCGAACATCAGTTTTTGAGTGGTATAAGAGATTCAAGGAAGGCAGGGAGTCTGTGAGGGATGATGAGAGGTGTGGGAGGAGTAAGGAAGTCAAGACAGCAGAGTTGATTGGCCAAAGGGTTAGGGTCAAGGTTAGGGTTACTATGTTGAGGTTTTAAGGGAGTTCAGGAAGAGATTCCGTCAGAAGAGGGAAGCACTCTTCAAATCGAGTCAGTGGCATTTTGACCAGGACAATGCACCAGTCTACAACTCCATCCTTGTCACAGACTATTTGACCAAGATGGGCATCAGGACAGTTTCTCACCCTCCCTATAGTTCAGACCGTACTCCCTGTGACTTTTGGTTATTTCCTAAGCTCAGAGGCTGTCTTTATGAGACAATTGAGGAGATGAAAGAGGCTGTGATGAAGGTCATTGACATGCTCACACAAGAGGACTTCCATGGGGCCTTCCAGAAGTTGTTGGAATGATACAACAAGTGCATTGCAGCTGGAGGAGATTACTTTGAAGGGGAATAGAGTTTCATGTGTGTACTATCAATAAAAGTGCTCATACGAAAAAAGTCTGGAAACTTATCGTATGCACCTCATATGTTGCTTTTTTTTTTTTTTTTTTTAATTTTTATTTTACATTCCAAACTTGTGTGATCATTCCATCAAACTCTGTATCATGTTCCACTAGAAATAATAAATGCTGGTATTTTTTGTGTAGAAGAAAATTGACACTTTTATGAAGAATTTTTAGTGCTGTACTTATGGTCGATACTGTATGTCTGAAGCAATTTTTCTCCTCTTTTCTTTTCACTACACAGATAAATTAACATAGGCTGAGAAAAAGAAGATATTTGTATATGTTTTTTGTTATATTTAATCTGAAAAGGTCAGTGTAACTTGTAAAAATCTGCTTGTTTTTCTCAAGCTTATAGCTGGGTAGGTAAGTACTTAGGCTACAGTGTGAATATGTATACAAACAGGAGATGGCAGGTTGGTATTAGCTTTGTCTGCCACAAGGCCAGAGGAGTCATTGCAAACTAAACTTAGTACACAATTGTCTGTGAGTTTAGCTTGTTAATCACAATTCTGTAGTGATCCCTTCTATGAGTCATATAGAACTATTCAATTTATTGTGAGGGATTATTAAATCTAAATAGAACTATAAGTGTTAAATAGAAATCCTTGAAACCATTTAACTGTGTGCAAACAATAAATAGCAACTATAAAAACAAGTGGAGTCTGTTTTTTTTTTTTTTTGTTTTTTTTTTTTATAAATAAAGTTACCTACACACTGTTCACTTAAAAACCAAATGTATAAACAGGATTTAGCATTAAATAACCCTCAAGGGTTGATATGCCATAAAACCCAACCAACCAACTGATTCTATGGTGTGGCACTAGTAGATAGGTTAATACTTATAGAAAAAGAGATGCCTGTGGTGAAATGGACACAGTGACCCAAGTTCAAATCCTAGATGAGATTGGAATTTACATAGCACTAATAGGCATGAATCCAACTATTCCCTCTCCAGCTTTTGGTAAATAATTGGCCAAACTGGGCTCTTTTAGTCTTGGTATGGCAACTAATCTAGGTGAAGGAAAACTCTGAATTCAAACCGGTTAAACTCTTCTTAAAAATTGATTTTCTGTTGCATCCTGCTTGTGTGGAGGGATATGTATATATATATATATATATATATATATATATATATATATATATATATATATTAAATGTGTGTGAGTGTATTTATTTCTCTATAGAAAAGAAAAATATGTTAAGTCTTACCTTAATAAGAAATGAAAGAAAAACAGAAGAATTATTATTTAATTTATTCATGTATGTATGTGCATTTTTATATATATATATATATATATATATATATATATATATATATATAATTGTGTATGTATGTAATGTGTGGTACAGTTGGTGTAACAGTTATTGCCAAGTAAGTTATTCTGGATGAGCCTTTTTGTGTTCTACTTTATGCTAATACCCTTGAAAAAGTCATCACCAGACAGATTCGACTCTCTTGAATTTATAAGGCAACCAGTCTAGGAGAAGGAAAAACTTTAGATTCAAAACCAGAAGCTGGAATGCTAAAGTCAGTCTGATGTCTTTAACATTGTTCTGGCGAGTCTTGTGGTGACACTGATACCAAATTGTATAGCACCATGCAAACTGTGTGTATAAATAACTCTGTGTGTGTATATATATATATATATATATATATATATATATATATATATATATATATACATGTGTAATGATTACTCGCCTAAGGAATGGACATGGTGTACCTGAATTCAAAATCCTGGATGAGACTGTTTACATTTCACATAGTTGGAGTCATACCTTGAAGCTGGGATTGAAACCTGCCCAAATTTATGTTAGACTTAGTATCAGAAGGCAATGAATCCAACTATTCTCCCTTCACCTATGAATGAATAGCAGGGCAGACTAGGCTCTTTAACCTTTGTATTACAACCAGACTGGGAGAAGGAAAACTCTGAATTCAAACCTGTTAAGCTCCACTTAAAAATTTACTTTATTTCATATCCTACTTGTGTGTGTGTGTGTGTGTGCACACACACACACACACACATATATATATATATATATATATATATATATATATATATATATAATGTAAACAAACGAACGCTGCTGTTGCTACATAATACCTTATAATTCCCTTGCTGACGTGGTATGCTTGTTTGCTGAGCGGCCTGATACTAAGTCTAACATAAATTTGAGCAGGTTTCAATCCCAGTTTCAAGCATCCTATGTGTCTAGCCACACTGAAGAGTTGTGATACAACGAAACAGTCTGTGGATGATAATATATAGTAAGTGGGTCAACTGTAGTCGAGGGGAACCCAAAGGTTCCCTTTTCAATAGATACTACACCAAAGTTTAGGGGCCAGCGCTATTCCTGTCTCTGGATTGCTCCACTAACCTTTGATCAATACCTTATAATGCTGAGTATTAAGCAAGAAGGCATCGAGTAGCTTTTTTTTTAGTCTTTGCTATTATTCAACCTAGGATTGAACCCTGGTCTCTTGGGCCATTAGCAAACACTCTAACCATTATGCAAACATCTGTGGATATGCATGTAATTTTATCCTCATAAAAGTTATTATTGATGTTTAGCCATATGTCTCTAAGTACCCTTTACCAGTTTCTTCAGCAATATGCATTTCCTGTTTGCATCATCTTCTCATTAGACAAATGTTCTTGTAATATTAGCCTATTTGATGCATGTGTGCACAAACTCAAGTGTTTTTATTTATTTATTTTAATATTTGGCTGTCATGTTTCATTCAACCCCATAAGTGTACTATTATTAGTACAATTATTAGATTTAAGGCATCTATCATTCTCAACAATGATGTGATTTGAGAAGTCTGTCTTGAGTTCATATTATGTATATCAAATGCAGGGTGGTGTAGTTGCTGGAGTTCTAAAATTGAATAAATTCATATTCAGTTCTTCCTGAAGTTAATAGAAAAAAGCGGGGGAGGGGTGGGGAGTACAAAAGTCAAACATTGTGTCACTGTTTTAGAAGTTAAACTCAGTACTCACTGGTGTCCTGGATATGATACTTTACTCTACCCGGTGGTGAGGCTTCATTTCTGGAGCTCTGTAGGATGAGGAGTCTTTTTTTTTTTTTTTTTGCCATTACTCTGAGGTCCCTTTAGATCCAGATAATCTTAAGGTCCTATCTATTGGTCAAATAGGTCTGTTTGAAAATTACTTCTATTAGATAGGAATACATGAAACATTTTAAATGTGTACAAATTTATTTTTATCCATTGCTTGTAATCATACTGATTGGGGTGAGTTCAAACACTGATCCCACAGTTTTGTCCAGTCGGCTGGGGTTGTAGAATACATCAACTGCACCTCTGCAGAGGGGTAACCCCCCCCCAATGAGTGTCCTGGATATGACACTAAACAATCTGATGGTGTGGTTCTAGTGATGCTGGAGCTTTGGGGGATGTGGAGTGCCCCTTCATTGCCATTGCTCCCAGGTCCACTCTGGCCTGAAATGGTAGCACCTGTTAGGGTCCTATCTATGGGTTAAATAGAACTAACTGCATACGTATACTAAACTGAATTGTTTGATAGAGAAATGTTTTTGACATTGAGACTGTACTTACACTAAACTGAATTGTTTAATATAGAACTGTTTTGACATTTAACTGTGAGTAAACAAAATCTGTACTTATACTAAACTGAATTAGCTGAATTAGAACTGTTTGAATAAACTGAATAGCTTGAAATATAAATGTTTTTGACAATTAAACTGTGTACTAATGCTAAACTGAATTGTTTGAAATAAAACTATTTGCATAAAAATGGATTTGGTGTTAAATAACCTACAAAGGTTGATATGCCATAAAACCAACCCACCCAACCAACCAAACCAACCAACCAAGATCTCACAGTTATTAAGTTGCAAAACAGACTGGAAATTGCTTTTTAATTAGAGCATTTTTTGTACAAAGAAAATCTTGGTAAATACTTCATAAAATACTCGAAACCATATAACTGTGCAAAGGAAGGATGATTATTATTATCATTAAATAGTAATAGTTGATTAAAGTCATTTAATTGTGTATAAATTATTAGTTTTAGAGAGGAATACTTGAAACGATATAACTGTGCTTATTATTTGTATTGACAATGGTTACTGAAGATATAATTGTTTAAAAAGGATTATTAGTTACTTGACAACATAATTGCTTGGTATTGAATTATTCAATAATGATTGTGATGCTGTAAAAGCAAGGAACCAACCTGTAAGAATGAAGGGTAACCCAGTTGCCATGATGGTTGATTGTATTAATTATTTTATTATCTGGTTTGGTTGGGCTGCAAGTTTTCCAGTTAGCTGTTAAGTTAGCTAAAATCTTTGAGTGGAAATGTAAGTCAAATTGGAAAGTTCAAGCGGGTGCATCAGCGATCAGAACAGGAAGACCGAATGTAAACAAAATAGATCCGTGTCTTGTCAAAAGTCTGATTGAGTAAATAGAAACACAGTGAAATTGGGGACATGGGTGAAATGACGCTATAACTTAATGGGATGACATCACACAACTGATATCCTGAATTTAGATAATATAAAAATTAATGATTTTTGAAAAAGTTGTCAGTAGTTGAGGTTAGACGTTGGTTGGGGATGGGGGGGTCTCCTTGTGTCTCTGTTTAAGACCCTTACAGATTCTCTCTCTCTTTCTCGTGCTACTGTATGCAGTCTGAATATTGAACTGTATATCTGGATAATAAAGTGATAATTTTCTATAAAAATATTGGACATATTACTGTTACACCAATATGTTCCAATAAATGATTGTTAATTGTTGGTAGAGAGTTCTTCTTGTCTTTGAGTTGCCAACATTAAGGCAACTTTGTTCCAATGAATCACCCTGACTGTCAGAAGAAGTTTCGGATGGATTGTGTCATTTCCTGTCTGTGAATCTTTCAAACACAGCGTGAGCACAGAGAGGACTGATAAGCAAACTACCTGGAAATGCATTTGACACTGTTACCTGGATAAGACCAATTATTATTATTACATTTGGTACCATAAATGTTGTTGCGCACAACGGTATTACATTTGGCACTGGTATTGTTATTAGTAGTTGTGACCATGATACTATTACAATATAACAAGATATTGTTAAATTTAGTACCCAAATGATAGTATTACAAATAGTAACCATCCTCAGAACATAATGTCACATTTGGTGCCAGACCAAGTGATAGTACTACAAATGGTAACCAACCCCAAACCATAGTGTTCTAATTAGTGCTATGCAAACATATTAAGCATATTGTTGGTACTGGTAGCCAGACCAAATGATAACATTACAGAAGTGTGGTCACTTGTTTTAAACTGATCTTGAGTTGACCTTCATAACCCTTCTGATCTGAGGAATGGTACATGCTGCGATAAACAGTGAAAAGATAAATTTGAATTTATTGAATGAATAGAATAAGATTTGTTGGGTTTTTTTCTGTGTTGTATTAGTATTGATCTCTGGAATTACAAGCTTTTTTCTTGGTAATTAACCCTAGGTCTGGTCTTCTAACTAGGGTTTGGTATTCTGTTTGTATCTCAGTCTCTGGGAATTTTATATATCTCATTTTCTAGGGCAGTTTCTAGTTTGTGTATTGTTATTATATACACATGCTAAAAAAATCCCAGTTATGTGGCCAACAAAGTCTTCATCAGATGATGACTCTAGGGTTAGACTTGATTTCAGGGTCAAAGCGTCAATACTACTAATCAAGAACACCCCAGCAGTATATTACAATACCACCAGACTTTGTTGGTTTTGTGTTATAGTGTGTAAATGCCAAATCAAGATGCAGCCTCTTCATATAATCCTTTGTTGTATTCACAATTTTCCTATAATGAAATGTTAATTCAGCGATGTAAGATTTGAATTGAGTGACAAGATTACACATCAATACACTGGAATTACTGTGAAATTCATCAGATATCAACATCTAAATTTATAATTGTACTGAGATATTTGATGTGTATATGTGTGTGTGTGTGTGTATATATATATATATATATATATATATATATATATACTGAGAACATTTTTGTCAAAAAGATCATAGTACCCATAAGAAATTTCTGGATTATTTACATATGTATCAGTAATTCTGTCTCAATTGAAAGTATCACTAGCTGGCCAGGCTGCCTACAATTAGAGTATCAATGTCCTCTTCTTTGAATCAGACAGAGGGTGCAGATACTATACTAATTCATGTGCTCTGCTTTGGATCAGTGTAGTATCTGTGTCCTCTGCTTAATTCAATATTTCTGAGTTAATTTTACTATTCTGTTGAAGCAGCAGTTGAATGATGGCATTGTGGGTACTTGCCTGCTTACATCCAGATTGGACCACTGAATCGGAACAGGATTCATGTCTTAATTTTATATACTAAGGTGTGCTTAAAAGTTCTCAGCCTGACCAAGAAAAGAATGAGCTCGAACCGTAAAATGTATATTCTTTTCTTCATATTCATTCTGTAGTTTCTCATATTTGGCGGTATGTCACTAAACTGTGTCTGATGGTAAGACACTAGTTCTGGAGCTCTAGGGAGTGTAGAGTACCTCTTCATTGCTATTACTCCTCGATCTTATCAATGTGACAAATTGATCTGCTTGCAAATTATTTGTATTAGTTAGGAATACTTGAGATCATATAAGTGTTCGCATAAAAATCTTGAGAAACTACTCAAAAAATGTAAATGTATGCAATTCCATAATATCTTGGTATAAATTGACTCCTGATAGGTTGATATGCAATTAAAATCAATCTATTAATCCCACTTGATATACACACACAATATATAATATATATATATATATATATATATATATATATATATATATATATATATATATATATTGAGAGAGAGAAATACATTGATATATAATTAAAATCAATCATTAATCACACTTCACACACACACATATATATATATATATATATGAGAGAGAGATACATAGATAAGATGTGCAGTTTTGCCTTCGTGTAGTATCTGTGCGCTACTTAGTATATACATATTAATTTTACTATATTATCAAAACAACATAATGCTGGCAGAGGGGATATGTTACTGGCCCACTTACTCCCAGATTAGAAAGTTGAATCACGTGCTAATTTTTGTGTGTGTGTATAATATATATATAGACACATGTTATAGACAGAAAAACAAACCTACATAAAAGGTCAGACTGTTTATTATATAGTGTATCTTTGTATATATTATATCAGACATTTGGTATCTGTTACATTTTTGGCAAAAAGAACTTTGGTGTTCATCTGGGGAGAAAAGATACTTTAGCTAAGAATAGCAATTCTCTAATAAAGATCAGCCCCAGTCATTCGTTTTCTTGTTTTCTTCTATTCCTCATTCTTCTCATATCACATATCGTCCTTTCTGTCACGTTTCACCTGACAACGTGCCTGGTTTTCATTCAGATACTCATTGCACACATTTTAGCCTATTTTTAGTGTTTGTTTGTTTTTTCAAGATGTTGTTATTTAAATAATAAGTATTACATATTGCTAACAATTGGGACAAACTCTATCATATTTACCAATCCCTCCGTTCCGGCAGGATATGACACAGTCAGTTTTTAAGCGGAGTTTAACAGGTTTGAATTCAGAGTATTCCTTCTCCTAGACTAGTTGCCTCACCAAGGCTGAAGAACCCAGTCTGTCCTACTATTTACCCATAGCTGGAGGGAGAATAATTGGATTCATACCCTTTCCCAAGGGTATTAGTGCTATGTGAAATGCAATCAGTCTCGTCCAGGATTGAACTCGTGTCAATAGTTAAATAGTTTCAAGTATTGCTATGTAATAGTATTAGTATTACATAGCAATACTTGAAACCATTTAACTGTGTACAAACAAATGAACCAGAGCTCATGTCAAAGTAATGTTACCTACAAACCATGTGTATTTGTTATATACTCAGGATTTGGCATTAAATGGTCATCAAGGGTTGATATGCTATAAAGCACAATCAACCATGCTGCTAAAAATAATACAGGGTCAGGCAAAATGATCTGACACACCTGATTTAAATCCATGTGATTTTTTTTTCTCTGGGGATACCTCAAATCAAAGGTATACAGCAATCGCCCTCAATCTATTGAACAATTTAAAGATGCAATTCGTCAAATTACTGCCATTCCACATGAAATGACCCACTGAGTTATAGACAACTTTCATGAGCGCCTTCGACAGTGTGTAGACAATGGGTAAAATAGTAGGGCAGACTAGCTTCTTCAGCCTTGGTGAGGCAACTAGTCTAGGAGAAGGAAAACTCAGAATTCAAACCTGTTAAACTCCACTTAAAAATTGACCTTGTGTCATCCTGCCCGAGCGGAGGTGTCAGTAAATATGGATATATGTATGTCACTCTCTTTTATTTATATATATATATATATATATATAGTCATCCACAGACAGACTGTTTCATTCTATCAGATCTCTTCAGTGGGGCTAGACAGGCTAGATTCCCAAAGCTGGGATCAAAACCTGGTTGACTGAAAAGTAGTTTTTATATATATATATATATATATATATAACTACTGGATTACATATGGATAATATACGTAAAGTGTTTTCTCATGTCAGTCTCATAACTGAAAGTTTAATGTATTTGAAAAAATGAAAAATGTATGAAGAGCTAATAGATATTGTATAATACTTGCACAATGCAAAAAAGGGCAAAAGTAAGGAGGCAAAAAAGAACAAAACACCTTTCTACTATTACAAAATATATTAAAAAGGTTACAATTTAATTGAAATAGAACGGTGAATTTCATTTTTTTTCTTTTGAGAAAGGAAGTAATATAAGACCATATCAAATTTTTTTCTTTTTTTTTTTTTAATTTTCTAATCAAAACTGAAGTTAATCCTAAATATATCAACTCATTCAACATGGGTTGTGGAATATGCCTCATGCATCTCTGTGGAAGGGTACGACCCTCTTCCTCAATGAGTGTCCTGGATATGTCACTAAACCATCTGATGGTGAGGTTCCAGTGCTGCAGCTTTGGAGAATACCATTACTCCCAGGTTCACTCTGACTTGGTGTGGTATCATCTATGAGTCAAATAAAACTATTTAATCATTTACTATAGCTGAAATCATTTAACTGTGTGCAAACAAATGAATAATGTTAAATAAAATTATTAGTGTTAGCAATACTTGAAACCCTTTAATGTGTGCCAACAGTAAATTGCAATGCCATTTACCTGAATTCAAACAAATGATCTCTGGCTCATTTAAAAATCTTACCTAGAAACTATTTTTATAAACAGAATTTTGCATTAAATAAGCCACAAGGATGATATGCCATTAAAAATGCAACCAATCTAAATTGACCTATCAAAATGTCAAAAAATTAGCTTTGCAGACTTGGCATAAATTCTTATTTGTTTGGTGATAATTTGTAATTTTCTGTTGAATTAGTGTAAACTAAATCTGTTTTTCATGTCTGATGATTGACATTTCCTTTGTAAACAAAAATATAATCAGATGCTTATAGCATTGCTAAAATTTCCTGTCCAATTGCTTTGGACTGTAGAATACAATGACTGCTTCTCTGCTGAGGGGTAAGACCTCCCTTCCAAACAAGTGTTCTGGATATGACACTAAACCATCTGATGGTGAGACACCTGTCCTGGTGCTTTAAGAAACGGGGAGTACCCCTTCATTGCCATTACTCCCAGGTTCACTCTGACCTGGAGTGGTGGTAGTATCTGTTAGGGCCCCATCTATGGGTAAAATAGAACTGTTTGACCATTTAATTGTGGGCAAACAAATGAATAATTTGATTTGGTTGGTTTGGGTTTTATAGCATATCAACCTTTGTAGGCTATTTAATGCCACACCCATTTTTATAAAAATAATCAGTTCTATTTCAAACAATTCAGTTTAGCATGAGTACAGAGTTTAATTGTCAAAAACATTTTTATTTCAAGCTATTCAGTTTAGTCAAACAGTTCTAATTAAAACTTTTCAGTTTAGTATAAGTATAGTTTTTGTCAATACAGTTAAATGTCAAAACTGCTCTATTTCAAACAATTCAGTTTAGCATAAGTATGCAGTTTAAATATCAAAACAATTCAATTTCAAGTAGTTTAGTTTGGCATAAGTACACATTTTAGTTCTATTTGACTCATAGATAAGACACTATCAGGTACTACCACTCCAGGCCAGAGTGAACCTGGGAGCAATGGCAATGAAGGGGTACTCTGCATTCCCCAAAGCTCCCTCATTACTGCAACCTCACCATCAGATTGTTTAGTGTCATAATCCAGGACACTTGTTTGGGGGGGGGGATCTTATCCCTCTGCTGAGGTGCAGTTGGCATATTCTGCAGCCCCAGCTGACTGGGCCAGATTTTAATTTGAATTGTGTTACATAGCAATACTTATACCATTTAACTGTGTGCAAATGAATGAGTAATGTTGAATAGAATTATTCGTGTTAAATAGCAATACTTGATACCATTTAACTGTGTGCAAATAATTTAGCTCTAATTTATTTAAAATTAAGATTACCAACTTACTATTCACTTGCAAATCATATATGTAACCATTTAACTGTGTGCAAACAAATGACTGATTTAAAATTAAATTGTTTGTGCTAAATAGCAATACTTGTAATCATTTAACTTTGTGCAAGCAAATGAACTTTTGTAAAATACAACTTGGCTAACAATATGGGACGAGGTTAAAATCCCATGGTGCAGTCACAAAGTGATGCGCCGGAAGAGGGTGACCTGTGAACTGCATGAGAGTTATTTCCACTCGACAATGATCAAACATGCAACTCCAAAGAGGGCAGAAGTTGCATATTCCGTTGGCCAGTTATGGGAGGAGATTGTGTGGGTGAAGAGGCATGTCCATATCTCTGCATGGGAGTTTGATGATAATATAAGGTTGATGATTTGAACAGAAGACAGTGAAATTCCACTGTTCACACAAGCTTGTCCTGTCGGTACCCCGTGTGCATTTTCTCAGCCATCGTCTAACTTACACCGAAGTGTCCAGGCCTCATAGATGAATAATTCGAATACCTCTCCTGATTGCTCCTACTTCACACAAGCATCCATCGAGAAAATAAATATATATTCTTATATATATTACGTGTTGTCGTTTGTTTGGCCAGAGCGAAACGTAACACTTTGGCTTGTTTAAAAATGTTACCAACCATCTGTTTACAAATCATACATATTTAATATATGTGTTGGGGAACGGAACTTAGTGGTCTCCTTTTTTGAGAGTTGTAGGCAGAGCTTCCAAAAATTATGTGACATTTCAAGAAGGGAGTTCTATATCTCTTTGGTACCAGACGAATCGAAAGTCTTTTTTTTTCCTCTCTGCTTTTACGACCAGAATATGCATGCAAATTGTCCCTCATGGGCCATTTCCCTACACTAGAAAAATATAAGTCTTTAATTGCTACTATTAGCCTGATTGTTCAATGGAACAGCTTATGTACCTTTTTTACATTTTGGGACAGTATATCATGTTTCTTAATTATGTGTACTATGTATGCATATAAAATGTATGTTGTTGTAGTCTAAACAGACTTTGTTTTTTCTTACCAAAATTTTCTTTGCCCAGTCGGCTGGGGCTGTAGAATACACCAACTGCTTCTCTTCAGAGGGACTTTTCAATAGCTACTACACCAAAGAGTAGGGGAGGGTGCTACTCCTTCCCCTGGATTGCTTCACTTTACCCTTGATACATACCTTATAATGCTGGGTGTTTAGCAAGGAGGTATCAAGTACCATTTTTTAAATCTTTGGTATGACTCGACCTGGGATTGAACCTAGGTCTCCCTGGCCATTGGTGAACACTCTACCCACTAGGCCAATGAGTTCTATTCAATACAAGTAACTTATTCACAATTATATCATTTAAAGTAATTAAAGTAAAAGTAAAGTTGGCGACCGTAGTTGAGTGCAACCAGAAGGCTCCCTTTTCAATAGCTACTACACCAAGTTGTAGGTGAGGGCGCTACTCCTTCTCCTGGATTGCTCCACTTTACCCTTGATACATACCTTATATTGCTGAGTGTTAAGCAAGGAAGTATCAAGTACCATTTTTAAAGTCTTTGGTATGACGCGACCTGGGATTGAACCCAGGTCTCCCAGATCATTGGCAAACACTCTACCCACTAGGACCTATTTAATAACAAATGTTTGTTTCAAGTATTCTTATCCAATACAAATAATTTTTAAACATCTATTAGACCGATAGATGGGACCTTAATAGGTACAACCACTCCCAGTCAGAGTGGATCTGGGGCAAGTCGGCTGGGGCTGTAGAATACACCAATTGCATCTCTACAGCCCCACCCCAAGTGTCCTGATTATGACACTAAACTATCTGATCGTGAGGTTTCAGGAATGTAGGAGCTTTGGGGCATGCGGAGTACCCCTTTATTGCCATCACTCCCAGGTCCACTCCGGCCCAGAGTGGTAGCACCTGAGAAGGGTCCTATCTATGGGTCAAATAGAACTAAACCATAGTTTCAAGAGTTTAATTTTTCTTGTATTTAAACTGCGTACTTATGCTAAACTAGATTATCTGAAATAAAACTGTTTTTACATTTAACCCTGTGTATTGCCCAGTTGGTTGGAGCTGTAGAATACATCGACTGCACCTCTGCAAAAGAGTAAGACCTCAACAAGTGTCCTGGATATGACACTAAACAATCTGATGGTGAGGTTCCAGTGATGCTGGAGCTTTGGGGAATGCGGAGCACCTCTTCATTACCATTGCTCCCAGGTCCACTCTGGCCTGGAGTGGTAGCACCTGATAGGGCCTTATCTATGGGTTAAATAGAACTAATCTGCGTACTTATGCTAAACTGTATTGTTTGAAATAGAAATGTTTTTGACATTGAAATTGTACTAAGGTTAAACTTTTTTTTTTTTTAATAGAATTGTTTTGACATTTAACCATGTGTAAACAGAATCTATACTTATACTAAACTGAATTGTTTGAATTAGAACTGTTCAATTCAACTGAATAGCTTGAAATAGAAATGTTTTTGACAAACTGTGTACTCATGCTAAACTGAATTGTTTGAAATAGAACTGATTATTTTTATAAAAATGAATTTGGTATTAAATAACCTACAAAGGTTGATATGCCATAAAATGAAAACAACCAACCAAAGTTGATCTGGGAGTGATGGCAACAATCAGGCACTCCACACTTTGGAGAGTTCCATAACTGTAGCCTCACTACTGGATGCAGGGTAATGTTTTTCCCAGGACACCCTTCTTAGGAGGTTCTTATCCCTTTGCAGATAATGCGGTTGGCATATATTCTAAGCTTTGCCAACAGGGTTTTGGGGTTGTTTCATGTCATTTCAGGATATAATGCTGAAATCAATTCAACAGTTATAGTCTCCATTTATAAACCGTACAAAAATGTATCTTCACAATCATTTTAAACACTTCATACTTAGTTACAATGTCAATATTTTAAGAGCCAGTGAATTAATGTTGTTCAAAATCATTTTAAACATGGCTTCAAACAGATCTATTTGACCCATAGATTGGACCCTAACTGGTAGTTCTATCCTGTGTCAGAATGAGCCTTGGGAGTGATGGCAAAAAGGGGTACTCCCAATTTATGGCATATCAACCATTTTTGGTTATTTAATGCCTAATCCTCTTTATGCACTTATATTAAATATATTATTTGTAAACAGATTTTGTTAACATTTTTAAATGAGCCTAAGCTCATTCTTTTGCACACAGTTAAATGGTTCCAAGTATTGGTATGTATCACTAACAATTCATTTAAACCTCAGTCATTTGTACCCATGGTGTAATGGTTATCATCGTAGGAAATGGACATGGCGACAGGAGTTCAAATCCTGGACGAGACTGATTGCATTTCACATAGCACTAATAACCTTGGGAAAGGTATGAATCCAATTATTCTCCCTCCATCTATGGGTAAATAGTAGGGCAGACTGGGTTCTTCAGCCTTGGTGAGGCAACTAGTCTCAGAGAAGGAAAACTCAGAATTCAAACCTGTTAAACTCCGCTTAAAATTTGACCTTGTGTCATATTCTGCCCGAGTGGAGGGATTGGATAAATAGGATCAGTCATTTGTTTACACACAGTTAAATGATCAAACAGTTCTATTTCAAACAACTCAATTTAGCAAAAGTCATTTGTTTTCACTCAGCTTAAATGTCAACCAGTTCTATTTTACCCATAGATAGGACCCTATCAGGTACAACCACTCCGGGTCAGAGTGGAACTGGGAATGATGGCAATGAAAGGGTACTTTGCATTCCCCAAAGCTCCAGCATTACTTGAGCCTCACCATCGGATTGTTTAATGTCATATCCGGGACACTCGTTGAGGTGGGGCGGGATCTTATCACTTTGCAGAGATGCAGTCAGTGTTTTCTACTGCCCCAGCTGACTGGGCTGCTCCAGAATAGGAGCCTCACCACTGGATGTTGATTAATGTTATACCTATAATGCCTTTTTTGGTGAGAAGTCTTACTCAACTATTGGAGATATAGTCAACATATTCTTGGCTTTTGTTGATTAGGTACGCTGAAGAAATCAGGCTAGATCATGAGAGGATATCGAGATGATGTCACAAATGGTTTCATGAAAAGGATAGTACCCATGGTTTAATAGTTATCCTCATAGGAAATGGATACAGCAACACATTCAAATTTTGGATGAGACTGATTGCATTTCAAATAGCCCTTATACCCTTGGCAAAGGTATGAATCCAATTATTCTCTCTCCAGCTATGCGTAAATAAGGGTAGACTTTAGAAACCTGTTTAACTCTTAACCTTATGTCACATCCTGTCTATGTAGAAGGTCTAGTAAATATGGGCATCGAAACAAAAGCAATGAATTTACTGTAGAAACTTACAGAGGATGAAAGAAGGCTGAGAAAATTTGTGCAATTGTGTGTGTATTCTATGGAATTTCCATGGATCCAGCTTGCTGTGGTAATTACTTATAAAAATAAGGGATTCCTGTCGGTAAAAATGGCTTCCTTAAATCTTGGCTGTTGATGTATTTCCAATGTTCATTTTTAGTCTTGCATCCTTTCACTGCTGTAAATCTAAAAAGAAAAAAAAAGAATTATTCACGGCAATGGGTGTTTTGAGTATGAGACTAAAATTAATCCAATGGTGAGGTTCCTGTTTTAGAGCTCTAGGAAGTGTTGAGTCACCTCTTGATTGGCATTTGTCCTATGTCTGTTTGATTCTGGAGTGGTAGTACTTAAATTCATATAACTGCAAGCAAACAAATTATTATTATTGAATAAGAATATTTACTTGAAACCATATAATTTCAGAAAGAGACTGGCTTCAACATAAAATAACCCAAGGCAATGATATTATGAATTATATTTATTTTATTAGACCACATTATCTAAGGAATCAACAGCTAATTTGCAAAATACATTTAAAAGACTAAAATATTAACAAAATAAATCTTTTATAATAGAATTTTTAAAAATTTATAAAGTAATATTTTTTGGGAAAAAAAAATATATATATGAGCAATAGTTTTGAAAAAATGTAAGAAATAGTAGTTTTGGCAAAAAAATATATGTATATATATATATACACACACATAGTATTTAAAAAATCTTATATATATAGTACTTTTGAAAAAATACATTAAAAGATAGTATTTTAAAACTAAAAAAAAATTTAAATATCCTGGAAACTGATTGAGTGAGTTATTCAGGTCCTGAGAGTAATACTCAAATTGATAAAAACAACAAATTTTATTTATTGGCTACTAAAATTTTTTTTCTAATTAAATATATTTCTACAAATCTGGTTTGCTGCTTCAGTTAAATATATTTCTTGGGGCTGAGGTAGTTGCATCCCTTCTCTCATCAAATTGATTTCTGTGTAAATGTTTGTTTTGATTTGAACTTGATTACTGAGGATATTTTGAGGCGTTTTTTTTGTTTTGTTTTTTCTGGAAAAACTTTTTAAAAATTTTTAATTCTGATTGTGTTTCTCATTTCCTGGTGAAATATACACAAATGGTTAATTTTTATCCATGAATTTTGCCATCTTTGTTTGCAGGGTTCAAGATTAATGCTAATTGGGGACACAATGATATTCATTAGGGACACCCCGACAGGACTGTAAAATATTTTTTAAAGTTAGAATAAGCATCGCTAACTATTAAAGATGAACAATTTTTGTGAATTTTTATGTCATTGTGGGTATTTTTTTTAAATTCTAATATCCACAAAAAATAGAGAATTTAGAGAAAACTGTTTTTGGCCAAAATAATGTCATAGGAAAAAAAAATTGTTCTCCCCCACCACCACCACCACACACTATTTCCATTTTTGGTTTATTATTTCCTTTTCTCTTTTCTGTACGTTTCTTATTACAGTATCCACAGATTTTTTTTTTTATTTCTGTTCCCTTCAGTGCTTTGTTTTTTCACTAAAAGTTTTGTTTATTTATAAAAAATATTGTATTAGGCAAAGTTTCCAAATTCATAAAATACAAAACCAAGTGACATTTACTTGTTATTTTTGTTATCTAATTTGATGTTCCTGATGTTATTTTGAGTGGGATATGTAATTTTTATAATGTTCATTTGAACATAATGTGACAAAGGAAAAGAGAACTTAATAAAAGCATAATTATTTCATTCCAACTGAAATGAATACATTAAACAGAAAATAAGACAATGAAGATTGTTACTATCTGTAACACTACAGTCTTTTGAAACTAGGAGTATACCAGCCAAGCTGTGACTGAAGTTGGTATTTGTTTAGCATACCACTATGCCAAAGGCTTTTTTTAACATGGGAGCTGGGTGCAGGGCCATAGCCCAGACATGCCTGGTAGCTTCAAAAATGCCTTGGGCCCCATCTGCATTCTCTAAAAAAAGGGTACCTTAGGTACCTGGTGATAAACCAAGCCCTGCCAAAGCAGAGGAGAGCCTTTGTGGGACAGCCCCCCCCCGTCCCACCAGGCTTATGGAGTGTTAGTCTTAGCCAGGTGACACTCATGTCAGGCGGCCTTGACAAGCTATGACTTATATACTTCTCGAACAGCACGGTACTTCTATTTATACTATCTGGAGGTTTGCCATTTTCATTTACTGGCAGTCAATGTTCAAATGCTAGTGTCTCACTTTTTTCATATATGACGGTAATATACAATGGTAACCCCAAAAGTGTTACCTCCTGTTTATTTTCATAGAATCAACAGATTCAGAGGAAGTGCACTCAGCATAATGGTTATCATTATAAGTGATGGAATCAGCAACCCGAGTTAAAATCCTAGATGAGATTGTTTGCTTTTCACTTCACACTAATATCCTTGGGAAAGGCATGAATCCATCTTAAACCTTGGTTAGGCAACCAGTCTAGGAGAAGGAAAACTCTTTTCCCTTCTTAAAAATTGACCTTGTGTCACATTCCGTCTGTGGTGGAGGGGTTGGGTAAATATGGACTGAGAGTTTAGTAACAGTCTCCATGCCATGCTTGTTAGAGAGTAGCTCCATAAGTACTGCCTCGAATTGATTTTTCTGGGAACTGTAACAGATGCAGAGAGTTTTGTAACACCTTTTGGATAGAGAAAGTTTGTTGTTACAAAACCCTTTTTTATTTTCTTTTTTTTTTTTTCTCTTTTTTTTTTAACATTCTCACTGGCAAAAATGCATTAGCAATGGCAGTGACAAAGAGAAGTTACCATTTGGAACTTTTAAGATCGTTACTTTAAAGAGTTAGTTGTGTATATTGCTCTGGATAGGAGTCTGCAATGATGTATCAAACCAGGTTCCTCTATATTTGATACCAGATAGAATTTATTTAGCTCTTTTGAATAATTTTTTGCTCCAGGATATGTTATTTCTGGGATGTGGCCAGCAGAACGTTTTTCCACATGACGGAATCACATTATAATTCGCTTCACTGATTCTATTTTTTGTTTTTATATTTGTTTCTTTATTGGCACCTCCATCATTTTCATTGGGGGTATTTTTTTTTTTTAAATTGTTTTTTAACATCATTTTTATTCTTTAAATTTTTTTCTTTCTTTACTCTTTTTTTTTTTTTTTTTTTTTTTTTTTTTTTTTTTTTTTTGGTTCCTATCATTTTGTTTCTCTGCTCTTATTCATTAAGCAACAAAAAATAGGAAATTGTACTTTAAGCTTCAATTTAGATTAATTAGTCTACCTCGTTGAATTTTGTTTGTACAAGTCAGTTGCTTTCAAAACGCATGAAGACAAATGAGTAAAAGTAGCATAAAATTTTTTTCTCCCCCCCCAGTGTATTTGAGCCGACATTAAGTAGGAAACTGACAGGCACCAGTTCAGTAGATCTGTCTGGGGATCAATTATTTTCTTCTTCATGTGACAGGGTGCTCTGAAAGTAATGCCTCCTATCCATCTTTTTATAGAAACTACACCAGATACAGGTAGCACAATAACATTGGATAGAGCAAATTTTCAGCTACAAAACATTACTTTACCAATATAGTGACCATCCTGGCTATACATCAAGGATCATGGTAGGGAGTGGAAGCAGTAAGGTTTTATGGAGAGTATTGTATCGGATAAGAAACGTCTGAAGTTAGTTGGGTTGTCAGTCTTTCTTCCTCTTTTACAGACAGTCCCTCATTTTTTGTAGAGGGATATGAACCCCTACCAACCCAAGGGGTGTCTTGGATATGACACTAAATTACATTGGTGAAGCTCATTGGAGTCATCTCTTCATTGCCATTACTCTCAGATTAACTCTGACCCGGAGTGGTATTACCTGTTAGGGTCCCATCTTTGGGTTAAATAAATCTGTTTGGAAATCCTTCGTATCAAAAAGGAATTCTTGAAATATGTGCAAATATTTGTATTGAAAATCGTTTCTTGAAGCTGTAATTGTTTATTAAGGATTATTATTAATTATTTGAAACTGTATAAATGCTGGCAAATTATTGAAATACTTGAGGCCATATAACTGTGCAAACAAATGACTATTATTAAATAGGAATAGTTACTTTTAAACCATATAATTGTGGATAAATAATGTGTTTATAATTTTCTAATATTGTTTATGAAAGAGGATACCTAAGTTAAAGTAAAGTTGTCTCCTTTTAGTTGAGGGTGACCCAAAGGCTCCCTTTTCAATAGCTACTACACTGAGGTGTAGGGGAGGGTGCTACTCCATTCCCTGGATTGCTCCACTTTACCCTTGATCCTTATCTTATAATGCTGAGTGTCAAGCAAGGTGGCATCAAATACCATTTTTTGAGTCTTTGGTATGACTCAACCTGGGATTGAACCCCGGTCTCCCGAGCCATAGGTAAACACTCTACTTATGAGGCCAGTGGCCCGATTGAGTATACAGAACAATGTATTAATTGTCCAAATAGCCATATATATTGGAGAAACTCTTACAGAGGTGTTTATGGTGTAATGGTTATCATCGAAATGGATACGGTGACCTGTGTTCAAATCCTGGGCAAGACTGTTCGCATTTCACATAGCACTAATACTCTTGGGAAAGGTATCCAGCTGTTCTCCCTCTTTCTATGGATAAATAGTAGGACAGACTGTGTTTTTTAACCTTGGTATGATAACTGGTCTAGGAGAAGGAAAACGTTGAATTCAGACCTCTTAAACTCTGCTTAAAAATTGTTCTTGTCACATCCTGCTTGTGGAGAAAGGTTGGTCAATATACGAAGTGCATACGATAATTTTCCAGATTTTTTTTTGTATGGGCATTTAAAATTGTCGTAGACTCTTGAAAATTCACTATGTTATTGCTATACATCTTACGAGATGACTGACCAATTTTTATGATTTCGGGTTCAAATCAACAGCTACAGCAGGAATTGGAATACACCCTACTAAAGCCTGATTGTTACAGCTGGTAAATTTCAAAAATGCAACCTGGACATGAGGATACTTTAGAAGAACAATATGCACTAAAATTGTGTTTTAAACTTGGAAAAAATGCCACAGAAACGTATGGAATGCTTCAGACTGCTTTTGGATCATCTTGCATGAATTGAGCATCAGATTTTGAGTGGTATAAGAGATTCAAGGAAGCCAGGGAATCTGTGAGGGATGATGAGAGGTGTGGGAGGAGTAAGGAAGTCAAGACAGCAGAGTTGATTGGCCAAAGGGTTAGGGTTACTATGTTGAGGTTTTAAGGGAGTTCAGGAAGAGATTCCGTCAGAAGAGGCCTGCACCCTTCCAATTGGGTCAGTGGCATTTCCACGAGGACAATGCACCAGTCTACGACTCCATCCTTGTCACAGACTATTTGACCAAGATGGGCATCAAGACAGTTCCTCAGCTTCCCTATAATCCAGACCTTGCTCCCTGTGACTTTTGGTTATTTCCTAAGCTCAGAGGCTGTCGTTATGAGACAATTGATGAGATGAAAGAGGCTGTGATGAAGGTCATTGACACGCTCTCACAAGAGGACTTCCATGGGGCCTTCCAGAAGTTGTTGGAATGATACAACAAGTGCATTGCAGCTGGAGGAGATTACTTGGAAGGGGATTAGAGTTTCATGTGTGTACTATCAGTAAAAGTGCCCATACAAAAAAAGTCTCGAAACTTATCATATGCACCTCATATATGCTGGAAAAACTTAGTTTTCTTCATCCTCTTCCTTCAAACTAAGTGTATTTGAGAACAATTGTTTCTGGACTATAGGGCGAATTTTTTACTAAAATCACATCAAAATGGATGAGATAAGGAGTGACTTTAGAATACTAAATAAAATAAAATAACATCAGGAATAAAAGACAACTGTATCAACCAATCATTCAAGAATGATTTTTACCAACCAGAAGACCCAAAGGATGATTATTAGAGCAATTAGTGATCTAATAAGAAAACGCACCAAATTACCTCTTCTCACAGTGGTAAGACTGGCAAAAGAGAGGACATGTGTAGGCTAATATGCACAAGAAACTGTTGGTTTTTATACCAATGTTAATGACCATCATCAAGGCATGCTGACAGTACAGATTCCTTTGGCTTTCTCTCTCACCTTACATCCCTATTAGTCATTGCTCATTGAAAGTCCTCTTGACGGCATTCAGTGTCTGCACAAAGTTGATGAATGTAAAAATTTATTGAAGAATATTACTTATTTCATCCTCACTTCATTAGCAGTACTCGACATGTCTGGTTTGTCTTGAATGGTTTGGTTTAATGGCATATCAACCAGTATTGGTTATTTAATGCCAAATCCTGTTTATATTAGATATGTATTATTTATAAACACAAGTCAACAAAGTTAAATAGTTCCAAGTATTTCTATGTCTCACTAACATCAGTCATTTTTTTTACACACAGTTCAAAGATCAAACAATCCAGTTTAGCGTAAGTCATTTATTTGCACTCGGTTTAAATGTCAAAACCAGCTCATTAGCCTAGTGGCTAGAGTGTTTACCAATGGTCTAGGAGACCTGGGTTCAATTCGAGGTTGCGTCATACCACAGACTTTAAAAATGGTACTTGATACCTCCTTGCTTAACACGCAGCAATATAAGGTACATATCAAGGGTAGAGTGAAGCAATTCAGGGAAAGGAGTAGCGCCCTCCCCTACACCTTCTGGTTGCCCTCGACTACAGTCGCCAGCTTTACTTACTAACTCAAATGTCAAACATTCTCTTTTACCCATAGATGGAACCCTTTCAGATGCTGTCACTCTTGGTCAGAATTGACCTTGGAGCGATAATAATGAAGGGGTCCTCCACATTCCCCAATGCTCCAGTATTACTGGAGCATTGCCATCAGATTGTTTAATGTCATATCCAGGACACTAGTTGGTGGGGTGCCTTACCCCTCTTCAGAGATGCAGTAGATGTATTCTACAGCCCCAGCTGATAGGGATAATATCTATATGTATACACACCCTCACAGATATGCCTGCTTACATATTACTTATATATGTAAGTATTACTTATATATGGCCATATATATATATATATATATAATATATATATATATATATATATAAGTATTACTTATATATGGCCATACTTGCAACTAAATACATATGCACTAATGCATCTAACTGCACCTAAGAGCAGAGGAACTTACAGTATCATAGAGACTATTAGGGGTTTATGCAGACAAATAAACTGATGGCCGTAGTTCTCACCTAACAATGAAGGTTTTAAGGGGGGGAGTGTTGTATGGTGTCATGGTTAACAAGCTTAGCAAACCATTTCTAGTGAGTTTGATTCTCACTTTGTACTCCTAGCCTTGTGCCAAATTAACCTTCATTTACTGACAATGAAGATTTTCATTTATACAACATAACGAATTATGCAGAGGTGTCTTATTAAAGCTTTTGACTGCACCAGGTGTTCCATGAACAAAACACTGTAAACTACAGCTGTCAAGAAGATATTTTGTGTGCTTGATTAAGCAGATTTAATTTATTAATGTTGTGCAAAGGTATTTTATAGCATATTTCAATAAATCACAATCTTTGATTGGTACAATAAATTTGAAACAACAAGATGTTTGTATAAAGACAAAAGACCGTCAAATGTCTACTCAATATTTGACGTATGTTCAAGTAATAATAATAATCCTTGATAAACAATTATAGCTTCAAGTAACTATTCTTAATACAAATGATTTGCACACAGTTATATGGTTTCAAGTATTCCTATCTCACATTAATAATTCTGTTTAATAATAAAAATAATTTGTTTGTGTACAGGTAAATACAGTTGGAGTATTCTAAGCCTTATGTAGTTCTCAGAACTCTACAAGAAAGGCAAATTAGTAGTTACAAATTCCCTACCAGAGGTCAGGCTCGTTTAATAATGTTATCTACAAAATGTGTTTACAAATCATATATATATATATATATTTAATATATATGTATAAAGAGGATTAGGCAATGGTTGATATGCCATTAAACCAAACCAAATCATATGTATTCAATATAAATATATTATATTATTATGATATATGTATAAAGAGGATTTGGCATTAAATAACCTACAATGGTTGATATGCCATAAAACCAAACCAAACCATATGTATTCAATATATATGTATAAAGAGGATTTGGCATTAAATAACCTACAAGGGTTGATATGCCATAAAACCAAACCAAACCTAATCCTATATATTTAATATATATGTATAAAGAGGATTTGGCATTAAATAACCTACAGTGGTTGATGGGTCATAAAACCCAACCAAACCAATCTGTGTACAAAAATACCGGAGCATTGTGAAGATGATGTTTTTATGAAGAATCTTATTTTCAATGATAAGTCAACTATAAATTGCAGTAATAAACCTCAAGTGTTTCTCTACAAAACTGTATTGTGAATGTCAGTCTGTTTTCTATAGGGAAATACTGGAACAAGATAAAGTTGGGTTTATGGAGCATCTAACTTTCAACCATGAGTCGACTGTAAAGTGCAGTAATAAACTTCAAATGTTTCTCTATAAAACTGTATATTGTGAATGTCAATATTTTTAATAGGTTTTTTTTTTTTTTAGAATAAAATTTTGAAATAGTCAGTTTCTTTTGGAAACACCCAATATGCATACGTTTATTAACCCAGTTCATTGAACACTCTTGTATTGCAATCCCTGCGTTTTTGACTTGCACACCCCGGCCCACCCGTACGATCGGGGTCAGCCACACGTGGCTTCGACGCCCGTGCCAGCAGCAACTGTAGTTTTCCATCCACCTACCAACCTGCTACCTACATTTTAGCCTAAATATCACCGATTTGTCAAACTGCCTAGATCTTTTTGCTCTTGCATAACTTTCTCGTCGGATACTTGGCGGTTCCATTCGTTTGTCATTTATTGTTGTTCTTACTTGATTGTTTAAAAAAAAATGTAAAGAAATTGAATATTTTTATCAAATTGCTAAACAAACTAGCGCATTAGATTCATAAGTGAAAAGAAAAAAGTATTTGCTAAGAGAGATCACTCGAAAAACATGTGAACAATAACATGTTTTTAGTTTTCAAATAACAAATGATATACTAGGAAGCCAGTGGTTAATGTGATAAGACACATTTCGCTAACAGCCATATTGATTTCAATTTTTTTTTCATTCACTTTAGAAAATTTCAAAAATTGAAAAATACTTCATTTATAAATTTTAATTAAATAGATTTTAGTTTTTTTTTATCTTTTACTAAATAAAAAAGACCGCTTAAAAAATCAGAATGACCGCTTTCACCTGATGAGATACGTCTTTTTTGTCTTTAAATGACAATTGTGGCAGTTTTTAAGAGTAAATATATCTTATGATCTTTGGGTTTTAGAAATTTGTCTTTATTTGTTTTTTCTTTCGAATTAGTGAACGGCTTTCTCTTTGCTATAAGTGATGAAAAGATTTGAGCGAACAAGGCAAGCAGACTTGTACACTGGTAATGAGTTTAATTGACAGGATTCCCCTTACTCTAGCCTTGTGCCAAACTTTAGTTAATATGCAGAATCATTTAATCGCTTATGCAGAAAAGTACTACAATTATATATATATATATAACAACAAACCGATCACATTAGGATTATAAATTTATTTTCATCCTGTTATGCGTTTTGGAAAAATCCAAAAACACAAAAAAAAAAAAAAAAAATTAACAGGACTTCTTCAGATCTTATGGATAAAATAAATCCTCTTTTTTCTTAATGAAATTATTGCTCTGTAAATACATTGAGCTCTGGAAAATTTAAATGTTCACTCTTGAATAGTTTTCTTGTCCTGATGGAATTACTCCCGACTCCGGTTTAACTGGACCAAATAATACTATAATATATATATATATATATATATATATATATATATATAATATATTGTTGGCGACCGTAGTCGAGGGCGACTTGAAGGCTCCCTTTTTAATACCAAAGTGTAGGAGAAGGCGCCACTCTTTCCCTTGAATTGCTCCACTTTACCCTTGGTACGTACCTTATAATGTTGAGTGTTAAGCAAGAAGGTATCAAGTACCTTTTTTTTTTTTTTTTTTTTTTTTTTTTGAGTCTTTGGTATTACTCAACGTGTGATCGAACCCCGGTCTCTCGGGCCATTGGCGAACACTACCCACTAGTAGATTTTATTTAAAAAATTTATTAAGACTTCCATTTACGGGAAAAAAAAGCATTTTGATTATTTTTTTTTTTTTAAGTAAGTAAAACCTGCTTGTCTAATGAAATATCTTTTTTAAAAATGTAAAAATGAACGTTGTCCAAAAACGCGCACCTGTTGAAGCATTGTTTTAAAAAAATGTCTAATAGAATTTTGATAAAACTTTAAGTATTCAAAGCAATAAAAATGTTTTGAATAGGCTCCTCTTCTCAAAATTCGTTTTTCTTAATTTTTTTTTGCTGCCATGTACCACCCTCTCAATCGTTTTGTTAATTTAATGAAGGCGCATCTTTGAAAGATAATTCCATAAAGCATTAGATTCTGTTTAAAATCTTTTATGACAGTTTGTCTATTTAGTTCATGTGGATGCCATATTTTTTGTTTTAGTTCAAAAAACTGTGAAATAAGAAACAATATTCCTCTTAAGATATTTCATCTAAATAATACATTTTTAGCGTTGTGCGTTTATTTTTATTGAATGATTTTTTTCTATGGAGGCCTGCAAGAGAATTAATATAAAGGGAGATGAATATTTTCCGAGATTATACCCCCCCACCAGATTATTACGGTTTTGATCATCCATACTTAAAAAAAACGTACCGGGGTGGGGGGATACTTTATAAACAGCTTGAAAAAAAAAAGAATTAAAATCTATATTTATTTCGATACAAAGTGCTTTTTTTCCCTTTTTGTACGTATTGTAAAAGTTATACTCATCATCATCATGTCGCGCTGCTAGCACGGATCTCCTTGCCCCTCTCTCGCTACCCGTCTCTATCGTCCATCACTCCCGGGAGGTCTTCAAGGCTATATCCTGTATCGGCACAGAGCTGTTTGTATATAGGTTCTAGCTGGTCGCCCTGCCTTTGTCAATGTGAAGGGGTCCACAGGAGTATATCGCTTAAATTATATTCGTACATAAAATCAATTTAAATAATTTTTTATAAGAATAATGGTTAACATAAAAAAGTTAACTTCAAAATTATCTTTTAAATAAAAATCACTGTCCTTTTTCTACTTACCGGAAATTTTATTAAAATCCAATTGCTATTTTATTTATTTTATTTTATTTTATTTTTATTTTTTTTGCGAACTTTTAAAAACTGGTGCTTTGACGGAGGGGTGCATGTTTTTGATATGGTATTTTAAAATAAATATGTATTTTTGAAAGTACTAGATTTAAATAATTAAAAAAAAAAATTCCTCAAAAGAAAATTTTCCAGCTATCGTTATAGTAATCAAATTCATGTATTTCATTTAAAAAAATTTTTTTATTTTAAAGTTTTGTGTCTGAAAAAGTATTTGAAATGCATTTAAAAAAATGTCTTTTTACTTTTAATAATGTCTCTAAATATTATTTTACTTGCGTATTATTCACCTAACATTTTTAAACAAATTTCTTTACGAAAGTTGTATACTTGACATTAATATGATGCAATCTTTTGTGTGAACGTTTTGCCCCAAGCTAAATATGGATTTTAATTCTTTTTTTTTTTAAGCTGGTTATAAAGTATCCCCCCCCCCGACGTTTTTGGTTAATGAAAACATTTAAGTAGAGAATGAAATCAAATTCTTATTTTGTTTATATATATATATATATATATATATATATATATATATATATATATTTGTATTTATTGTAACGTTTATAAAATTATTGGGGTGTTTCCCTATTTAATCTATCAGAATATTTTGCGAGGTATCGTCTTTTTTTTTTTTTTGTAAATATTTATCGTGAAACTTAAAATTATAAACCCTTGACTTTGATATAATTTCTGAGAGTGACTTTGAAAAAATATGAATAAAAGATCTATACGGAATTTCTAATTACATATACGTTTTCTGTTTTCATTCTCGACTAATATTTAAAAAAATAATAAAAAAAAGCATAAAAATTTATCGAAAGGTTAGCAATAATGTGCAAAGCGGCTTATTGCGAGTTAAATAGATCATCTTAATTTTCCAATAAGGAAGATTTTCATGAACATAAACAAGATCACGTGACTGAACCCGTCCGCGTGTTTCTAGGTCATATGTGTCGTGTGAACTTGCTAAACCATTTAATTACTTACTATTTATTTTATTATTTGTTTGTTTGTTTTTATTATTTTAGAGTGATAAGAATCCGTTCGGTGGGTTGTCGGTTGGGAGAATATTGTGTTTAATGTTCATTTTCTTTGAGTCTTTTCCTCAGCGGTACCTATTTTGGTTGATTTTTATTTTCAAGCAAAATAAAGAAAACCAAATCCCTTAGAGGAGAAACATGATTCGCGCTAACTTGCTACACCTCGCCTTTTTTTGGGTGGGGGTACGATTTTATAGTATCATTGCATCATTTTATTCTCAATCACATTTTTGAGTGCAAAAAATAAGTCTTCACAAGATTAGACTTATAGTTTATTTAGTTACCCTTTTAGAAGTTTCGACCAAAAACATTTTGACAGAAAAAGAAAAAAAAACTTAATCTCACAACATTCAAAATTTGATTTTTTTTTTGCTATGAAACTTAGATATTATTGTATTATTCCAGCTATTTCACAAAATATTCCACATATCTTAAAACGATGGACTGCGGAATCGTAGTACGCGAGTTCGTACTCCAGTCGCGCTATTACGACGTTCACTTTCGGACAAATACCTTTGGAAAATGTGTGAACCCCCTTATCCTCCCAGCTATGGGTTAAATAGTACCGCTACTATTCTTCTAGGAGAATGGCTTTGGCATTATATAACCCGCAAAGGTTGATACGCCATTAAACAAAGAAATCAAACCAAACCAATTATAAAGGACAACCAGGTTTGCTTGCAAATTATTAGTATTGGATAGGAATACTTTAAACCTTATAACTGTACAAATTATTTGTATTAAGAATTATTACTTGAAGCTATAAGACCCCATGAAAAAGTCATGAACTCCCTTATCCCCATAGCTATAAGTTAAATAGTACCACTACTGTTCTTCATCAAGGATGACTAGGGTATTAAACAACCAATGAAGAAACTTAACTAAGCCTTGAAGCTGTAATTGTTTAAAAATTATTATTAAAATGGAATATGGCTCAGTCGGCTGGGGCTGCAGAATACACAGACTGCATCTCTGCTGAGGGGTAAGACTCCCCCAACAAGTGTCCTGGATATGACGCTAAACAATCTGGTGGTGAGGTTCCAGTAACACTGGCACTTTGGGGAATTGCTTCCAGGTCCACTCTGACCCAGAGTGGTAGCACCTGATAGGGTCCTATCTATAGGTTAGATAGAAATAAACTGTGTACTTATGTGCAATTGAATTGTTTGAAATAGAACTGTTTTTATGTATAAAAATGGATTTGGCTGATATGTCACCAAACCAAATCTAAATTGAAATAGTTATTTGAAAGCATTCAGTCAAAATAATCATGCACTCTTGTGGGTCCCTCTTGTGGTCATAGGGATTTTAACAACTGCTTATATTGCCTATACCTCAACCAGTTTTTATTTTGACTTTTATTGTTTTATCTATGTTCTTTTTGGTGCAATATTTTAGCTAATGTTTATTAACTATTTATTGAATGTATAATTTTGTACCACCTATTTAAGTTCTATGGAGGGATTTCTGTTAAATAGGGGTGTTTTTTTTTTTTTTGCATGCTGGATTGTGACATTTTGTTAGCGAGTTCAAACTCTAGTCATGCTATTATTGTTCACTTTCAGACTAATACCATTGGAAAAGGCATGAACCCCTTTACTTCTCCAGCTATGGGTTACATAGTATCACTAGTCTTCTTCTGCTAGGATGGCTTCAACATTGAATTAGCCTCAAAGGTTGATATACCATTAAAAAAAGAAATCAAACCTATTTAAATAAATCTTTAATGGATTTTTCTTCAAAAATAAATGAAATAATCTGAGAATTTCTTACCACTTTTGGAAAAATATAAGTAAATAATTCTAGTGTTTCATTATATTATTTTCTTTGATTTAAAAAGGATAAAAATATTTGAGAGTTTGCTGAAAAGTTCTCAGTCTAACCATATTTTATATATTGATCTATTGTGGAACATATTTAACATTGTTCCTCAAGTTCCTGTACTTCTTAATAACAATAAAAATATTAATGAAATGGTCATTCTCTTTTTGCTTGGACCAAGAACTTTCAGCATCCATACTCTGTAGACAGGGCTTAGAATATGTTCCAGGGGAATAAGATCCTACCCCTTAAAAGAAAGGGATGGTATCTTGACTATGAGACTAAAAGATTTGGATTCATCACTTCATTGCCATTACTTCTAGGCCCACTGACCCCAAATGGTAATGTCTGTTAGGATCCCATCTATGACTCAGACAGATTTGTTAGTAAGTTATTTGTATTATTTAGGAATACTTGATATACAACCAGATCCAAAAAATACTTAAGAAACTACATAATATTAATGTACACAATTCCCTAACCTCTTGGTATAAAATAACCTCAGATAGGTTTACATGATGTTAATCAGTTAGTCATTTTCAGGATCCATTGGTTGTTATAGCATATCAACTATTGTAGGTTATTTCATGCCAACTTCTCTTTTGATTTGTAAACTTTGTAAACACATTTTGTAGATAACATTTTTAAATGAGCCTGAACTCATTTTTTGTTTTTTTTTACACACAGAAATGCTTAAAACCATTTAACATGTGTAATTTTATTTACTGTTAATCAGTTGTTTGCAAAAATTTGAATGGATTTACAATTTGAAATGAATTGTTTGCAAGTAATTTCATTTTTAAATGAATTAGAACTAATTTATTTGCATCCTAGTATTGCTATTGTTTCTCTTTGCACTCAAATGGTTTCAAATATTGCTATCTAACATAAGTAGTTTTAATTGCACAGTCTAATGGTTTCAAGCATTGCTATGTAATACCAAGTATTCAATTTAGGCAGAATTAAATGGTTTCAAGTATTGCTAATAAACATTAATAATTCTATTCAACCTTACTCATTCATTGGCAAACAATTAAATAGTTTCAAGTATTGCTAATCAACATTAATAATTCTATTCAACATTACTCATTCATTGACAAACAATTAAATGGTTTCAAGTATTGCTAATCAACATTAATAATTCTATTCAACATTACTCATTCATTGGCAAACAATTAAATGGTTTCAAGTATTGCTAATCAACATTAATAATTCTATTCAACCTTACTCATTCATTGGCAAACAATTAAATGGTTTCAAGTATTGCTAAGCATCAGTAAGTATTCAAGATCAGTCATTTGTTTGCACATAGTCCAAGCCAGAGTGGACCTGGAAGCAATGACAATGAAGGGATACTCTGCATTATCCAAAGATCCTAGGTTGGAGCATCACCATCAGGTTATGTAATGTCATATCAATGACACTCATTAGGATAGGGGGTAGTCTTACTCCTCTGCAGAGATGCAGTCAATGTATTATAAAATACATACAGCTGACTGGGCTGCATCCATTTGTATCAATCACATTAACATAAATTAGTAGCCTATATCAGTAAAAGCCGTTTTGTCTTTTGTTTGATGACCAGCATATGATATTAAATTTCATACTGCGGTAAGGCTCCTATTCTAGATGTCCAAGGAATATGAAGTCACCCCCTTCATTGCCATTACTTCCAGATCCACTTTGATCTAGAGTAGTAGTACCTGTTAGGGACCCATCTGTCAGTCAAATAGAAATGTTTGAAATAATGTTTAAAATGACTGAATGATATTAATTTGTTGGTTTTTAAAACATTGATATTGTGACTAAGTATGTAGTGTTTACCAGTTTAAAATGATTATGAACAATATTAATACATTAGTTCTTAAAATATTGATATTGCAACTAAGTATGAAGTCTCTCTCTTTCTCTCTCTCACTTACACACACACACACACACACACACACCAAGAAAACACCTGCTTTTTTAATGTTTGATAAATAGTTCATTGTTATAGAGTTCAAAAGCTGTTAATTAGGGAGATTAGTTTCTATCTTCTAATTAACAAAGGTAATTTTCAATCATATAAGCTTTTAATATTAATGCCGGTACCAACAAAATGATCTCACAATTATTTAAATGACATTGAACTTTAACTGTACAAAGTGCACCATTTAGCTGGCTATAAATGGAAGATGACTGAAAATAATATTACATGGCATGTGCCAAATTTCAGCATTCTCATTTCTCTTTCCAGCATATCAAGCATTAACATGGTAGTTTTGATTCTGACTGAAGAAATGAAGAAACACACCAGCTACTAATCACAGTGACTTGGAGATAACCAGGTTCTTCTTTGTGTTCAAAGTCAGAAATGAGTTGGAGATCTGCATTGAGATGTGTGATCCACAGCCAAAAGATAGAACATTCATATTGGTCAGATATTGTAAAAGTTTGCTGTACAGGTCCCTTACAGATGGCCGTATCCATTGTGTCCTGTAGAAAAACGTCAAGTATAGGGCTCTACCTTTTCCGACATGGCCCACTTCACATAGGAGTAGCTAGTCGAGAATTTCACCCCTATATGTAACCTCAATCTTGCTGTGTGTGTGTGTGTGTGTGTGTGTATATATATATATATATATATATATATATATATATATATATATATATAACATGGTACAGTCTGTAACCCTGGATTTCATGCAGTCAGTAATCATCAGGCATTTGGTCCTCCATTAACTTACCAAGTGAGTTAGTAAGAACCATAAACCTCTTTTATTCATATATATATATATATATATATATATATATATATATATATATATATATGAATTTGAATGGCTGTCAGAGCAAGAAACTTGTCACTTACAAATTAAGTTGAACTGTAAAGTGACAGTTTATACATACACACACAAGGTGTAATGGTTATTGTTGTAAAGAAATACACAGTGAGCCAAGTTCAAATCCTGGACAAGGCTGTTTGCATTTTGCTCTGCAATAATGCCTTTAGGCAAAGTATGAATCAATCTTTTCTCCCTTCAGCTATAAGACTGAGTTTTCTTACTTTGTTTGAGCAAGCAGTCTAGAAGTAAAATCTCTAAATCCAAAACCTGAGGAGTGTTATTCTTGAGACGCTGTATAGCTGGTTCTATACAGTCCTTCACCATTATAAACAAAATCATCTGTGTAGTCAGTGCAACAGTTCATGTTTTGAACTTTTGGGCCCTTGTATATCAAAATTGACAGGGAAGTTCATAATTGTAGATATATATCAATTGATGTGAACTGACTTAGGTAGATGTGAGCAGACCGAGAGAGGTGCATATTTTATTTAATAAAACTTACCGTCTTCCTTGATGTGACTCATGGCTGCCTCAAGCAGTTCTTTTTACATCTATGATGACAGCCTTCAACAAGTCCATTTTACTTGTTTGTTTGTTATTTAATGACATATCAACCTTCTCAGGTTATTTAATGCTAAATCCATCCTTTTAAAAGAACACTAGTGGTATTATTTAACCTATCAATGGGGGTATAAGAGGTTTCATACCTTTCCCAAGGTTATTTGTCCGAAAGTGACTGTAATAGCGCGACTGGAGTTCGAACTCACATACTACGATTTAGCAGTCCAGAGCTTTAACCATTACACCATGGTGACTTCCCCAAGTCCATTATGTAAATTATTCTCCATCTTAATGAAACAGGAGAGTAGTCCCTATGACAAAATGGCTAAAGTGCTAGTGTAATATAATGGCTGAGGGATTTCGTTTTATATATCTTGCCTTTCGGTTTAGTTAGGCTGAGAACCTTTTGCTTAGCGCATGGGTTAGTTAGGTGCAACATGAGCGCAGGTGTTCATGCGTCATTCAGAGATGTCAAAATAAAAAACCCAGATTGGAAATAGGACCAGGAGATGTGAGTGACGTCACGCACCGGAAGCGTGGGCTGAGATTTGAGAAAAGTCAGAGTAGGGCTTTAGCGTCCGAAGAAGATGGTTGACTTTCGAAGCTTGCTGAGTCCTTGCGGCGGGTGCCGATGGAAAAGTCAGCATAGAAAGATTGTGCCTCTCTCTCATGTCGAAAAACCTTTTAACTCAAAGGTAATAAAGTTTCGTACCTGAACTAAGAAGTTGTAAGTGTTTTGGTGTTTCGGGATTCCTATGTCATCTATATATGAGTTATGAACATTCTATGTACATATCACATATTCATGTATGGGTATGTTACACTAGACTGTAGCCTCAAAGTAATAAAAGAATCCAGTCAGCTGGGGCTTGAGAATACGTCTACATCTCTGCAGAGGAGTAAGACCCAAACCATCAATGAGTGTCCTAGATAAAACACTAAACCATCTGATGGTGAGGCTCCAGTAATATTGGAGTTTTTGGGAATGTGGAGTACCCATTCATTGCCATTGCTCCTGGGTCTACTCTGGCTCGTAGTGGTAGTACCTGATAGGGTCCTATCTATGGGTTGAATAGAACTGTTTGACAGTTAAGCTGTGTGCAAACAAATGACTTAGGTTAAATTGAATTTTTGGTAACACCTGATAGTATTAAATAGCAATATTTGAAACCCTTTAACTGTGTGCCTAAATTGAATTATTGGTATTACATAGTGGTGCTTGGGAACATTTGACTTTGAGCAAATGAAGGAATAGTGTTGAATAGAATAATTAGTGTTAAATAGCAATACTTGTAACCATTTCGCTATGCACAAATATTTGATTAAAAATTGAATTGAATTATTAGTGTGAGATAGTAATAATTGAATCCATTTAATTGTATGCTAATGAATGAGTAATGTTGAATAAAATAATTAGTTAGATAGCAATAATTGAAACCATTTAACTATGTAGAAACAATAGCAATACTAGTGTGCAAACAAATTAGTTTTAACTCATTTAAAAATGAAATTACCAACAAACTGTGCAAACAAATGACTGATGTTAAATGGTAACTGTTATATAGAAATACTTGAAACCATTTAACTGAGCAAAAAACAAACAAATATGAGCTTAGGCTCATTTAAAAACAAGCAAAAAATTCTTTCTCTCTTATAGGATTTGGTATTAAATAACCAATGATGCTTGATCTGCCATAAAACAAAACAAAAAAACTAAAAGTAAACAAGTTTGAAGTGCATTTTTTTTATGTTCACTTTTGAACTTATATCCTTGGGAAAGGTATGAACCCACTTATCTCCCCTGCTTCTTAAAAGGATGGCTTTGGCATTAAATAACCTATGAACGTTGATATGCTATCAGGCAAAAAAACCAATAAACCGACCATCTTGATGACATTCCAGATATTCATTGCAATATGTATGTATCTCTGTAGATATTTTCTTAGGCTACTCATTTTGATAGGTTAGGTGGGTTTTATGGCATATCAACCCTTGTAGGTCATTTAATGCCAAATTCTGTTCATTACATATGTGTTTGTAAATGCATACTTTGTTGATAAATTTAAAAAAAATAAGCCAGAGCTCATTTGTTAAATGTTTTTAAGTATTGCTCTGTAACACTAACAATTTGATTTAACATCGGTCATTTGTTTGCACACAGTTAAATGGTTTCAAGTATTCCTATCCAACACTAACAATTTAATTTAACATCAGTCATTTGTTTTCACTCTAACACCAATAGTTTTATTTGCTCTTGGTTAAATGGTTTCAAGTATTCCTATCCAACACTAACAATTTAATTCAATATCAATCATTTGCTTGCACACTTTTAAATGGTTTAATAATTAGTTCTATTTGACCCATAGATGAGACCCTACCTGGTACTAGTATACTCAAGGTCAGAGTGGACCTGGGAGTAATGGCAATGAAGGGGTACTCCACATTCCCCAAGGGTCCAGGATTGAAGCCTGACCATCAGATTGTTTAGTATCATAAGTAGGGTACTCGTTAGGGGAGGTGTCTTACCTCTCTGCAGCCCCTTCTCCCACTCATCTGACTGGACTGTATTCATTTGGGTTGAATTAAAATAATTTGTGGACTGAACTGAACCCATTGACAAGACTTCTACTTTTCTGCCTTAATAGTTATACCATTAATATACAAAATAACTCCCTTGTGCAAACAACTGCCATCTCTGCAGAGAGGTAAGACCCCCCCCACCAAAAAAAAGAAGCTAAGTCCTAGGCATGACACTAAACTGTATCCCGGGATGAGGCAACTCTGGTAAATATGGAGTCATCCCTTTATTGCCATTACACCTATGTCCACTCTGACTTAAAGATGTAATACCTTTTAAGATCCAATCTATGGGTTAATAGATGTCTTTGAAAATTATTTGTATTTAGAATAGTTACTTGAAACTTTAGTTTATTAACTAATAATTACTTGCAAAGTCAGATATTCTATTTGGTATTAAATACCACAAGAAGAGTTGCCATGCTGTAAAACCAACCAACTTTGTAATTTCTATTTATTTGTAAAGTAAGTAAGTGAAGTTGGTGACCGTAGTCGAGGCTGACCTGAAGGCTCCCTTTTCAATAGCTACTACACCAAGGTGTAGGGTAGGGTACTTCTCCTTTCCCTGGATTGCTCCACTTTACCCTGGATCCATTCCTTGTAATACTGAGTGTTAAACAAGGTAGGCATCAAGTACCATTTTTAAAGTCTTTGGTATGACTTGACCCGGGATTGAACCCTGGGCCATTGGCGAACACTCTAACCATTATGCCAATAGTTTACATAAAAAGAGGTGAATGGGTGATATTCATTCTAAGATTAAAAGATTTTCGCTACTTAAACAATTTTCTTTTCTCTCTTTTTGGTTGGAAACCGGTTAGACTTGTGTTAACTTTGTCTCACCTGTTCTTTTAAAGCTACTTATGTGCAATTTTTTTTTTTTTTAAATAGTACAAAAGAAAGTTTGGGGAAAGACAAACAAAAATCTGTTGTTACCTGTCTGTCGATTGAAAACTCTTATATTGTTATACGTACATACTATAAACAAACCTGAGGGCATTGTAAACAAATGTTAGGATTGTCACTGACACAAGTTTAAAAGACACGTGTCATTAAGATACACCACAGATTTTTTTTTTTTTCAAAAGGTAAGTCATCATTTCATTGTTGATGCAAGTAAAATAAGAGTTATAGAAGAGAAACATGAGCAGAGTTCAAATCCATTTGAGGAAAGTCATGAATTTAGCTATGGGTGAAATAGCAGATTGTGATCTCTAGCCTTGATTGGCAACCAGTCTTGGTGAAGGCTAATTCTGAATTCAAAAATCTATGGTGAGTGTAGATTGGGATATGAAAGTGGGTTGAAAAATTCATTAGCTGATGTCATATGTACTGTTATTTTATTTATTTATTTTTATTTTCTTTAGAGTACAAAAAAAGTTTGAGATCCAAGTGCTGCAGCACTAATGGAAAAAGGGTGTGGATCACAAAGAAGGGGGACTCTGTTGAAAAATAAGCCTCATTTAGTCACTTTCCATGAGTGTATCTTAGTTAACCTATGAACTTTTTCAACTACTAATAGAAGAAATTTCTTAAGTCTTACATCAATAAGAGAAAAGCAGAAGATATATATAAAAAAAAAAACTCTGCTTAAAAATTGACCTTGTGTCATATCCTACTCAAGCGGAGGGGTTGGTAAATAAAGATATATATACAGTGACATGCATAAGTATTGGATACACATTATTTTCTGTTATAACTAGTTTATGTTCGCTATTTTGCCTGATATTTGGTAAGTAATATCTTGTAAAGTTGTTTTAGTTGTATGTGGAAGGAAAATTAAAAACTCAGGGTTGGATCCTTTTTTTTTTTTTTTTTTTTTTTATCTAAGTTCAAACAATTTTACGAGATATTACTTACCAAATATCAGGCAAAATGGTGAACATAAACTAGTTATAACAGAAAATAATGTGTATCCAATACTTGTGTGTGTCTAATATGAAGTACTGGAGATATAATGATTATTGACAAGCCAAGTTCAAATTCTGGATGAGGCTTTTGTGTTTTACTTCATGCTAATGACCTTGAGAAAGGTATAAGGGAACATACTGGGTTCTCTTGCCTTGCTAGGACAACCAGTCTAGGAGAAGGAAAAACTCTAAATTCAAAACTAGGAGCTGGAATCTTTAAGGCAGTTATCTATCATTCTCTTCAACTTCATTTTGGCAACACCTGCAACAAAACTAGTGCTAAGCTGAGATTAGTTTTATTGGCATGGATACATGAAACCTTCTCCATGGGCAACTGCTGGTCCATCACAGAACCTTTTTCAGGCCTGTACATATATCTAAACATAGAACCAGGGTACCTGGCAGATACAAATTGGTATCATCAAATCATGCTGTGATAGCATGTATCCTTTAACTTTCTCTTACCATCAGCTCCTATCTCTTTCTGATTTTTATCCTTTTTATTTAAAAAAAAAAAAAAAAAGAAAAAAATATTTCTTTAATACAAATCAGATGGACTGTCACACCTTCACCAGGATTGGGGTGGGGAGTCTCCCTGGCCTTGTGGCTAGACTGCAACATTGATTTTAGTAAGAGAGTCCAATCTTCAGACACTCTAATGTTCACTTACAAGGATGGCTTTATCATTAAATAACCCACAAAGGTTGATATGCCATTAAACATAGAAACCAAACCCATCTCAGAACTGATCAGATTCATTGTTGCTTAACTTCAATAACAGCTTCAGGTCCATCAGTATTCCTCTTAAAGGTCACTTCATGAGATGGGCAATAAACTCAGCTCTGACCTCTTTTCAGATAAGGGGAGCCATTGTTATCTGAGGTGAAGGCCCCAGGAACTGAGCTGGTTAATACTAAACTCTGTAAGCTTTCCAGTACAAATGCCAGATAACCATAATTAAGTTAATAGGAAAAATATCAAGTTATGTTAATAGCATCCATCCCTATTTTCCATAGCACTTGGTAAGTCCTTTACACGGCATCCAGTGTCCACACAGAAATGATGAATCTAAGTTTTTACTGGTCAGTCAACACTGGTGTGTCCATGTGTACTAGTGCATCAGAGAATGTTGCTTATAAGTTTGTCCTTATTTCATCAGCAGTGCCCAATAAGTCTTGTCAGTCATACTTGTAGATGCGGATTGAAGTATAGATCCACAGGCGACCTGTGTCAATAATGCTAATTTGGCTTTAATATCTTATTGCTTGGTTTTGATGCTGGATTGCTCATAAACAAGTACAACCCTATCAACCTTTTGTTAAAAAGTTGGTTTTCTCCTAAACCAAAGATGCCAGTATTTTAAAAAAATTTTAATGGCAAAGGAGTAATTGATGCTCACCAAAATGTGAGGGGACAGTCAGATGCTACTTATGCCATTGTCATTCCACTGAATAATTCTACACAATGCAATTTTTGTTGAATAAAAGTTTAATCCTTATTTCTTTTTCTTTTCTGATAAATGGCATTAGGGTCTTCAGGAGAGAATGTGCACTGTTTCAGGGGATTAAAACTTATATCATTAGGTTGTATTTATGATCAAACTCTATAGCATTGAAACTCTGTGACCCCCAAATAAGAATATGTAGCTCTTTTTTTAATAGATGTAATATTATTTTCAGTTATTTTCTTATATTATTTTGATACTAGTCCACTTCTTGTCATGAATTTCATGCTTCTAAAACAAAGATATCAATAAAATGGATATTATTAGTTAATATCTATTACCTAACTCTACAGCATTGAAACTGACCAAAAATAAATGGCCCTGTCAATCGGGGTGGTAGAATACACTGACTGCATCTCTGCCCAGGGATAAGATCATCCCCTCTTCATTTCATCTAATAAGTGTCCTGGATATGATACTAAACAATCTGATGGTCAGGCTTCAGTCTTGGAATTTTGGAGAATGTAGAGTATCCCTTCATTGCCATTACTCCCAGATCCACTCTGACCTGGAGTAGTGGTACTACCTGTTAGGGTCTTTACTATTGGTCAAATAGAACTGTTTAACCATTTAACTGTGTGTAAGCAAATGACTGATTAATTGAATTGTTAATATTAGATGGTTAAATGGCTTTAAGTATTCTAATATACAAACAAATGAGTTTTGGCTTGTTTAAAAAATGTTACCTAAAAACTACTCATTTACAAATCATATTTAAAATATATATATATAATTGATATTATATTATGAGAGTGTTGGTCGTCAGTAAATCACTATGTGGTTATGTGTCGAAATAAGTGCAATATAATATGGAGAGTGCTCAATATCTATGATAGAGCTATATATATATATAACACCAACATATATACAACACAATAAAACCTTACTTATACCCATTGTAACTCTTGCCCACCATACACGTTTACAAATCAGATTCTCACTCATTTCCTACGACTTGCAGCGATGATAATTTTGTCCCTCTGTCTGTATTTTGTCGCATTTTTTATTTTCAATTTCATTCCATCTTTTTAACTGCCTGACGAATGTTGTTATAAACTTCAAGAAACCTTAGGTTGCAGAACAATATTTTTCATGGATTAAATATATATATAATATATATTTATTTATTATTTTATATATATATATATATATATATATATAATGCCAAATCCTGTTTATATAACCTACATGGGTTGATGTGCTTTAAAACCCAACCAACCAAAAATAAATTGCCCAGTCGGCTGGGTATATAGAATACACTGAATGCTTCTCTGCAGAGGGGTAAGAGATCCCCCCCCCACGAGTGTCCTGGATATGACACTAAACAATCTGATGGTGAGGTTCCAGTAATACTGGAGCTTTGGGGAATGCGGAGTACCCCTTTGTTGCCATCGCTCCCGTGTTCACTCTGGCCTTGGAGTGGTAGCACCTGATAAGGGTCCTATCTATGGGTTAAATAGAACTAAACCAAGGTTTCTTTACTTTACTTTTTTTTGCATTTAAACTGCGTACTTATGCTAAACTGAATTGCTTGAAATAGAGCTGTTTTGACCTCTAAACTGTGTACTTATGCTAAACTGAATTATCTGAAATAAAACTGTCTTGACATTTAACTCTGTGTATTGCCTAGATGGCTGGGTCTGTAGAATACACGGATTGCACCTGTGCAGAGAGGTAAGACCCCCCCGCTCCCGCCTATGAGTGTCGTAGATATGACACTAAACAATCTGATGGTGAGGTTCCAGTGATGCTAGAGCTTTGGGGAATGTGGAGCACCCCTTCATTGCCATTGCTCCCAGGTCCACTCTGGCCTGGAATGGTAGCACCTGATAGAGCCCTATCAATGGGTTAAATAGAACTAACTGCATACTTATGCGAAACTGAATTGTTTGACTAAACTGAATAGCTTGAAATAGAAATGTTTTTGACAATTAAACCGTACTTACATTTAAACTGTGTGCTTATGCTAAACTGAATTGTTTGAAATGGAACTGTTTTTGATATTGAAACTGTACTTACACTCAACTGAATTGTTTAATATAGAACTTCTGTGATTATACTAAACTGAATTAGCTCTGTTTGAATAAACTGAATAGCTTGAAATATAAATGTTTTTGACAATTAAACAGTGTACTCAAGCTAAACTGAATTTTTTGAAATAGAACTATTTGCATAAGAATGGAATTGGTGTTAAATAACCTACAAAGATTGATATGCCATAAAACCCAACCAACCAAAAATAAAGTTGGCTCTCTTTTCAATAGCTACTACATCAAGGTGTAGGGGAAAGTGCTACACCTTTCCCTGGATTGCTCCACTTTGCCCTTGATCTTTACCTTATAATGCTGAGTGTTAAGCAAGGCAGCATCAAGTACCATTATTTAAGTCTTTGGTATGACTTGACCTGGGACTGAACCCCGGTCTCCCAGACCACTGGCAAACACTCTACTCATTTGGCCAATAAGATTTTATAAATATAAGTACTTCTTTTTGGACAAGTATGTATTCATATTTTTTTATTTAGTTTCAAGGCTGTTAAGTTTGGTCATAAATAATACCTAATAAAATCCATTTTGACTAAATAATATTCAATTTATAAAAATCTTGTAAGAAGTATTCTTATAACTGGAAGATACTGGACAACGGTGATCATTTTTGCTATGTTTTAAAATGTTTAAATGGAAATGGTAAAATCTAAAAACAATTAATTTGTTAACTTCTCTTGATACAATGCTCATCCTTAAAGTATCGTGACACTTCCACATAAATTAAGAGGAATTCTTAACGTAATGGTTATTATCATAGGAAATGGAATCGGCCACCAAAGTTCAAATCCTGGACAAGGTGGTTTGTATTTCACTTCATGATAATGCCATTTGGGAAAAGCATAAATCCATCTGTTCTCCTCCACCCAGTTCTGTGTAAATAGTAGGTCAGACTGTTCTTTTAGACTTGTTAAGGCAAGGAAGGAAAACTTAATTTAAACCAGCTGTATTCCGCTTAAAAATTGACCTTTTCTCGTATCCTGCTTGTGGTGGAAGGGGTTGGGTAAATACTCTCTTACATTGTAAAACCTTAAAATCCCATTTTGAAAGAATTGATAAAAACGAGTTAAAAAGACGAGGCACAGATAGTTTCTCTGTTTTATTGTCAATTTCATGAGGTTTTCTCAATCACCAGATATGTAAAAAAAAAAAAAAAAAAATTTTTTTTTTCTTTTTTTTTTTAATCTATAGGTCACACAATCTGGTCTCACTACAAACCCAGTTGGTTTGGGCTGTAGAAAATACACTGATTGCATCTCTGCAGAGAGATAAGACCCCCCCCACACACACACACCGACCCAATGAGTGTCCTGGATATGACACAAAACTAGCTGATGGTGAAGTTCCAATTCTGGAGTATCCCTTCATTGGCATTACTCTCAGGTCCACTCTGACCTGGAGTAGTGGTAGTAACTGTTGAGTCCCATTTATGGGTTGAGTAGAACTGTTTGATCATTTAACATTGTGCTAGCAAATGACTGAAATTAAATTGAATTGTTTGTGTTACATAACAATACTTTAACCATTTAACCTTGTGCAGATGAATAATGTTGATTTGAATTATTAGTCTTAGGAATATTTAAAAACATTTTTTTTTCCCTATATATCTATTATATAGAAAATATATAATATCTAACTATCTAATACAATTGTATATATAGACATTCACATAAGTGTGGAGAAAAGTTAATATTTTTGGTAGATCTGACAAGATGATTAAAAATAAATGGAAAAGTGGATATACTAAAAACACAGGCAGTGGAGTCAATTCAGAATATTTTGTTCTTTTTTATTGACAGGACTTTTTCAGTTGAAAAAAAACTTTTTTTTTTCTAAAGTTTAGCAAAAAGAAGAAATAGATAAGAGTATATATAAATATGAATATGAAAGGGGATAGGCTGAAAAGATAGAAAAAGGGGAAATTGATCTAGGATTGAGTGATGGTGGTAGGAGTTGTTAGTTTTGACTTAATTTCAGTGAGAAAAGAGAGAAATAATATGAAGGAGGAGGAGGTCTTGAGAGGGAGGAATAGAAGGGAAGTAACCATGCAAATGAATGAGCTCTAAAATGTTATGTACAAACTATTTGTTTATATATACTTATGTTTTAATATATATGATTTGTAAACAGAATTTGGCATTAAATAACATACAATGGTTGATATACAATAAAACCCAACCAAACCAAATCCTATGTATTTAGTATATATGTATAAACAGGATTTGGCATTAAATAACCAACAATGGTTGATATACCATAAAACCCAACCAACTTGGTCTCACAACTGCGTATTGAGAAAAATACCACTGTACTGATAACATCAGGCATTATTCATGGGAAGAAGAATTCGAAGAATGAATAAGTTGGTTGGTTGGTTGGTGTTCCTTGTAGGTTATTTGATACCAAATTTTGATGTATTTATATATAAGTTGTGAGTGAATAGTTTGTTGGTAACTTTATTTTAAAATGAATTGTAAGAGTTTGTTTGTTTGCACACTGTTATATAGTTTCAAGTATTGCTATTTAACATTAGTAATTTTATTTATCAAGTATTCCAATCTGAGACAATCTGTATACAGCTGTATGGTTTGAAATGACTAATAATAATAAATAATTGAACAATTCTATTTGATTTATAGATAGCACTGTAATAGGTACTTGGGTCAGAGTGAACTTGGGAGTAACTCCATATTCCCCAAAGCTCAAGTGGTGTATTCTACAGTTCCAGTTGACAGGGTGGGGAATAAGTTAGAAAGATAAAGTGAGGGGAGAAGGGAGAAGACAGATATAAAAAGAAACAAAGGGACAGAAAAATTAAGCACTAATTCCCATGTAAATAATCTTGCTTTTTATATATATATATATATATATACTTGAGCCATGTTAGTTGCCATTTTATATATATATATATATATATATATATAATTTCTGCTCTAATTTCTTTCTCTTCCTTTTGCTATTTCCACTTGTTGCTATGCACTTTAGTTTCTTTCAATTTGTGGAATTTTTTCTCCTCTTATTTCACTTACTATCAACCAGAGTAGAATCTGTTTTCTATAAGTTTTTTGCATGGGGAGTGATATTTCTGGTATGGATGTCTGTAAGTGTTATGAATATACCGTTTAGGTTGAATAATCTTTTCAGTAATGCTGGATTTTTGTTGTTGACAAGATAAGAAAAAAAAAAAAGCTTGTACTATGTTTTTGTTTTTAAATATTTTTTTTTTGCAAGAAATACTTTTCATTTTTATTCTTATTTTAGCTTAATGCAAAAGATATACATTCTCCAAACTATTTCAGATATAATATGAAAACAAAATTAATTTTTGCTGTTTCTGTTTGGTGCCACTGAAGAAAGAGACCAGAATATGTCTGCTCTTCCAGAGGTGAATATTCCACCTGAAGTAGTTCAGAGATTGTGTTATATAGCCATGACCAACTATACATACACATACGCATACACATGCAGAATCATAACAACAACACAATAAAGACAGGTGGACACAGTTCTTTAGAAAAATATACATCTCACTTTATTTGAAAGGGTTCGAAAGGGTTACTAAAGGTTTTACTGTGTGAGAGGTGAGTTGGAGACTGAACAGAACTGCAACAGATTGACCCCCCTCTCTTATGGTCATAACAGCATTTCTTTACCGTTCTCCTGAGCTGCTCAACCGGGGGCCTGGGGGCCCAGCCTCTCTGGGATATGGTCCTCATTCCAGCATCTTCTCTCCAACTTATCTGAACTGCAACTGCTCAATCGGGGGCCTGAGGGCCCCCTCTGCTGGGTGCTGGTTCTCTCTACCGCATCTTGTCTCCAACTGATTGACTTCCTGTCTTCACCTGGGTTATATAATTGTTCGACGCCCACCTTCTTCTTGTGGGCGTCACAAATCGCACTCAATTCAACCCATCCACGGTCAAGGTTATATCCTGATATTCCTCGACTGGATGCACCTGTTATTTACACAGGTGCATTTCCTATTTTGACAGCTTGGCTGGGGTCAATATGTTACAATTGTACCAGTCAAATCATTTTATGAGCAATGGAAACAAGTCTAATTGCCTGAAGAATTCTTTGAATGTTAATAATGCTTTTGAAAATAATAGATTGTAAAATTGGTTGAGCTTTCATGAAAATTAACACAAAATATTGTTGCTTTGTGTAAAAAGCTAACTTGGTAATATCAAAGGTATTGTACATAGGGGATGCAGGTGGCATATTAACTGTGTAAGGGTAAGATCTTTCACATACACACAAAAAAATGATGTTCTGAATATGATACTAAACTGAATTTTGTTCATTACTCTCATATCAACTAACCTAGAGTGGTAGTACCTATAAGATCCCATCTATAGGTTTAATAGATTTGTTTGAAAATTATTTGTATTAGATAGGCATACTTGAAACCATATAACTGTGTGCAAATCACTTGTATTAAGAAGTTACTTGAAGCAATGATTGTTTACAAGGGATTGTTATTAGTTACTTGGAACAACATAATGTAACATAAATTATTAGGAATAGATAGGAATACTTGTAATCATATAACTGGGTGAAAACAAATGACTATTCTTAAATAGAAATAGTTACTTGAAACCACATAGTGTATAAATTTTTAGTATTAGATAAGAATAATTGAAACCATATAACTGGGTGAAAACAAATTAGAATTGGCTGAGGAAAAAAAAAATGATTATGTGGACTTGTGGATTATTCAATGCCAAATCCTTTTTGTAAACACACATATACATGTAAGTGAATAGTTTGTAGGTAACATTTTTAAATGAGAGAGAGAACTCATTCGTTTGCTCACAATTAAACGATTTCGAGTATTTTTATCAAACACTTATAATTCTATTTATCAAGTATTTTTATCAAACACTTATAATTCTATTTATCAAGTATTCCTATCTTACACAAATAATTTGTACAAAGCTGTACAGTTTCAAATAACTAATAATCTTTAGTAAGTGATTGAACAATTCTTTTTAACCCCAAACAGGTACTAGCACTCCAGTTCAGAGGGAACCTGAGAGTAATGGTAATGAAGGAGTCATCCACATTCTTCTAACTCCAAGACTGGATCCTCACCATCAGATTTTATTTTTGATAGTGACCATCTTATAACCTATATATATAATATATGTACATAATACCAGTTAAAAATAACTACTTATCATTTCTTTTTTTCATTTTGTTACAGGTTGTGAAATGAATAATCAAATGTATATATCCGGTGGCCATGATGGTTCAGATCTGCTTGATAACGTCATTAGTTATGACCCAACCAGCAAAACATGGAAAACGAGGGCATCCATGCTCCAGCGGCGTTCATGTCATGCCATGGCTGCTGTCAGTGGCAAAATCTATGTCCTTGGAGGATGTACAATGCAGCAAGGTCTCATTCAGGATATCAAAGTAAGTTCTGCAACTGTTACTTACCGTATTTCATGAAATATAAGACGTACCCCGATTTCAGCAGTGCAAATCAAGATAAAAACTAAGTACTAATATTAAATGTCATGAAATCAATACAATAAATATTATCAATGATAACACTTAATTTGTATAATAGCTTTTTAAATAATGATAATAGGTATATGAAAGTTACTCTAAAGTCTAAGCTAATAGGCATTGCCAAGTAGCTAATTTCGACTGGCTATCATGAATTTTAAATCTATATATAGCATATAAGATGTAGGGAAATTTAAAAAGATATTTTTAGTGTAAAAAAAGAAAGTGCTCCTTATATGCCGTCCAATATGGTAAAAAACTTTCTACTTGTCAAGGTCGGACCTGGCTGATAAAATGGAACGCAGTTTCTTCCAAGCAGAGGTCGTGTCGATACTGCTATATGGATGCACTACTTGGACGCTAACAAAACGGCTGGAGAAAAAGCTAGACAGCAATTACACAAGAATGCTGCGAGCAATATTGAACAAGTCCTGGAGGCAACACCCCACAAAGCACCAACTATACGGCCACCTACCTCCCATCACGAAAACTATCCAAGTTAGATGAACCAGACATGCAGGACTCTGCTGAAGAAGCAGGGAAGAGCTCATAAGTGATGTACTCATATGGACCCCCACATATGGCCAAGCAAAAGCAGGACGACCAGCTCGAACATACATACAGCAGCTATGTGAGGATACGGGATGTAGCCCTGAAGACCTGCCAGAGGCGATGAACGATAGGGAGAAGTGTCGAGAGAGAGTCAGGGATATCCGTGCTGGTGGCATGACATGATGATGAATGATATGGTCACAAGTGGGAATTCTACAATTTAGTTTTAGAATTTGACGATAACTCAATTACTTTAGTATTTGTCTGGTTTCCCACCAAACCAGTGTATGGCACAAGGCCATTTTATAGTGGAGATTATGCATGAGTTTGATTCATGCATGACAGGTGCAAAAATAACTTGACCCTGTTGGCATTCTCCAAATGGGGCACCTCAGACACTGAGAAATGAATTTAGTCCTGCAAGCAGGGAAAGACTTGTCATGGGGAACAACCCCCTGAGGCCAACTTTATGAGGATGAATATAACCACTTGGTACAAATACTTTGTTACTTAACCCTGAACTGCCTCCCTGCCTATATAGGCCTTTCCACCCTGGGCTCCTATCTGAAAATAAACAATGGTGTAATCTGTTAATTAATTGCCTTACAACTTGTCAATTAACATTTTATAGGTGATAGTGATGTAGAAATAGGGATTCTCCGACAGGAATTTAAGCCACCTAGGTACATGTACTTTTAGGCAGGCCACTTGGGTAGTAGCACAAATACTGTCCACTTGGGTTCAAAGGGTTAACCACTTAAATTTAAAAAACTTTATGCATAGATCAGTCATGAGTGTAAGAATTTTTATTAACTTTATTTCACCTCAAAGATATTGTCTATTCCTGAAACCAAACCTGAAAGTCATCCACTGTCATTGATTTCACTTGCAGGTCTTCAACTGTTCCTAAATACTGACCATAGAGCTGGGTTGTGATTTTTAGGGAATCAAGAAATAGTCTTGGGGGTTAAAAAACATTGAATTCCCCCCTACCTGCCCAGGTTGGCAGATATGATTGAAAATTAGCTGATTAATATTAATTCATTGCCAATCCGTCTCACTAGCAAACTTCAATCAGATATCATGAGTGTCCTTCACTTTTCTTGTATTTTCCTCAGTTTCTGAAATGACGAGTTGATCAGTGTGAGGGGAGGGGTAATTTTCTTTAGTCTCAGAAATGTGATGTGCTACTGAAAAATGTGTGTTCAGTCTCTTGAAATTTCTACTCTAGTGTCAACTTGTTGGGTTGGGTTTTATGGCATATCAACCATTGTAGGTTATTTAATGCCAAATACTGTTTATAAATATGTATTTAATGTATATGATTTGGAAACATTTTGTAGATAACATTTTTAAATGAGCCTGAGCTCATTTTCTTTTGCACAGTTAAATGGTTTCAAGTATTTCTATCTAACACAAATAATTCTATTTACTATTAATCATTTGTTTGCACACATTTAAATGGATATACATATATGATTTGTAAGTGAATAGTTTGTTGGTAATTTCATTTTTAAAAGATTTATAACTAGTTTGTCTGCACACTATTAAATGATTTCAATTATTGCTAATAATTTCATTTTACATTACTTTTTCATTTACACACAGTAAATAACTAACAATTCAATTAGACAGTCATTTATTTACACAATTAAATGGACAAACATCTTTATTCCTAACAATTCAACATCAGTCTTTGGTTGGCACACAGTTTAAATGTCAAACAATTCTGAGCCATAGATAGGATCCTATCTGGTGTTACCACTCCACATTCCTCAGAGCTCAACCATCAGATGGTTTAGTCTCGGATCCAGGACACTTGTTAGGGTTGGGGGTCTTACCTATAGTATCAGCCAACTGGACTGTTTGTTGCGTTGTATACACTTGGGAAATTTCAGATTTTTTATATATATATATATATATATATATATATATATATATATATAAGGTATATTATTGAACCAAGTTATTTTTATAATATATATGTTGTATAGCCGCATAATAAATATGCATATATACACATATACATGCAGAATACATATTGACGCAATAATAAAGACAAGCGACACAGTTCTTAGAAAAATATACCTCTCACTTTATTTGAAAGGTTGGTGTGTGTGAGAGGGAGTTGGAGACCGAACAGAACTGCAACATATTGACCTCCCCAGCCCCTCCGGACATAGCTGTGTGTCGTTCTCGTTCTCCAGGGCTGCTCAACCGGAGGCCTAGGGGTCCAGCCTCTTCTCACTAACTGGTCTCCAAACTAACTGGGGGTCCCAAGGGCCCCTTCTGCCGGGTGGGGGCTTTCTCTACCACATCTTGTCTCTAACTCATCTGATCTCCAACTAACTGACTTCCTGTCCTCACCGAGTTATATAATAGTTCAATCGCCCACTCAATCTTTGGAATGGCTTGTTTGATCGTCATCAAGCGGAAATAACTGTCATGCATCGGAATGTGTCACTTCCTTCCAGTGCATCACTTTGGAATGGCATGTTTGGCCGAGTCGAAGGTCAATATACAACATATACTGCTAAGCTCTCATCTAATCAGTTTGAAGTTTTAAACTTTTTTTTATTAATTTGGTTCATTTCATCTTGGCTCTTCCTGGTGAACAGTCAAACAAATTTAGTTACAAGTGGTACCTATGTAATTTTTATAATGTAGTAAAATATTTCTTTTTCTTTTTGTTACCCAGGAATGTGAACGGTATGATCCTGTTACTGACCAGTGGACACGTCTGACCAGTGATGGACAGGAGATGCCCATGTCCTGCTTGTACCCAGTCGTACGACATAACAAGATTTACTGTATTGGTGGCTACAAATTCACCAACAACCAATATGTTGACATGATCTCTGTTTTTGACCCTTCAGACCAGTCTTGGAAGCATGTACAGCTGTTGTCGGACTTGTTCACACATTATCACCAATGTGGCTCTATTTTTCTAGACCCCAGCTTTTTTGTTAGTTGAGACTGACGAGCTAATTTAGCCCTGTGTTATTTCTCCTGCCCTTTTGTGAGCCTTTGTTTCTATTGGTTTACACAATGCCAGTGATTGCAAAATATATATTTTATATACTCTCAGCTATGGAGTGGTATCTTGGGAGAATCTCATGGCTTGTAGTCAGCCTGTTTCTCCTTGTGTCATGGTGAAGATGGACATATCTTTCCAGGTGAAGGTTTTGGGAATTGAAAATAGATGCCATCTTGTTGATGGTCTACAAAGATATGTTAGGTTTGTTATATACTGTCCCTTGTTTGGTGACAGCAGTAGACGTAGCAGAGACTGCTGATAAAGAAAAAGAAATGAAGGGAAAGAAATCTACCACACTTTGATTTCTTTACACTCGACCAACCTGTTTATGCCCACTTGGCTTTTAGCATAACTTGCAGTTTTCTCATGTCGGCTGGCAAAGGAAAGTGTTTAGAAATAAAAAAATTAAATAACGGAAAACAATACAATATGGTGGCCACAGCTGATCACAGGGTGAATTTAAAAAAAAAAAAAAAGATTGGTCATTTGTTGGTTTGTTTTATACTCATTAATTAAAATTTAAAAAAAAATAAGAGTTGATATTTGATACTATGACAAAATTCATCTGACAGAATTATTTCCTTATTTAAAATGGTTCCTGAATTGTTTATAACTGCCACTATCACATTGTGTGTGCACATATATTACACACACACACACAGAGCTGTGTATATATGTATTTATATGCATGTGTGTGTATGTATATATACATTTATGTGTGTATAAATGTATAGGTATGTATGTATGTATATGTGCATGTATACATTTGTGCGTGTGTATATATATTTTTTTATATACATACACAAGGTGACTGAAAAGTAAAACCTATTATGCTTTTTTCATATTCATTTCTTGTAAAAATTGTTGTTAAGAAATAAATTATAAGAATTTTAAAATACAAGGTTACTTTTCAATCACCCCGTATATCACACACAAATGTGTACGTGTCGATTGATATGTGCATGTGTTTCTTATATATTTTATTTATTTACATAGATATAACATATGCAACTTTTATATAATGATATTAATTCTTCATCTATGGATTCCCATATCTAAATTAAATGGAGTTTTATCTCCTGTATTATTGCTGACTCCAATATTTAGAAAACTGTTCAAGTTTACCAAAAAAAAAAATTAGGCAACAATAAAAACTGTTTGAAGTTGTTATAGCAATGTAATTAGGAATGTTGATCATGAAACATTTAAAATTGTTCTGGCAAGTTATTTAAACTATGAATTAAACAATTTGAAAATATTACTGTTGTGTGTGAAATTAAATATTGTTAGTAACAAAATAGAATTACTGAATATTGGGGATAAGTTGAATCGGTTAAAAGAAAACTTAAAACAATAGCCCACTTAATTTGAATTAACAGTAATCTTGCCAGAATAAGTGAGATTTTATATGTATGTATATATATATATATATATATATACACACACACACACAGTGCATGTATAAAGATTACTTTAGTAATTTTTCAAAAAGAAAATTGATTATAAATGCTCAAAATAGATATGTATCATATAAAATAGATTATACATTCTATATAAATATTCTAGTTATCTCTTAATATAGAATAAATTTTTGTTAAATATTGCTCTGTGTGTGTGTGTGTGTGTGTGTGTGTATATATATATATATATATATATATATATACACACACACACAATTGCTGAGTCATTCTAAGAGTTCTAAGCTTCACGCAGAAAGATGAGCATAGCTGGACATTTTTGTTGTAGCAACACCCTTATCACTTTTTATAAATCAAGAAAAACTAATCTAGATTTTTCAATTTCTATAAATGGCAGTGTGGTACCACAACAAAAATGTCCAGCTGTGCTCATCTTTCTGGGTGAGGCTTAGAACTTTTCAATAACCCTCATATATTATTTAGAAGATTGCAAATTCAATTCTGGTGAATTAAAAAAAATAGACCTATGCCTCATTTGCCAGTAATAGCTGATATATTTATGGGATTAAAAAAAAAAATTTTCTAGTTTATTTTGTATTAACTGCCTATGCAAATATGAGGAAAAAAAATTTATTTAGCAATAAAAATTTCACGAACTTTAATATCCTTTCATTGTTCAGAGCTGAATGCATATTTCTAATTGTAACTGATACTGTTGTCTCAAGTCATTTGTTATGAGATTATATATAATCTTACACACACAGCTAAAAATATCAAGATAAAGTAGCAATCAAAACTTTTGGTCAGTTAAATATTGTTTATCCAGATGGTTTTATAAAAAGAAAGCTAAAAGAATTTTTTTCCTTTCAAAGGCACCAAGTAAGAAAAAAATTTTTTTCTAGTAGTTAAGGAACAAGTAACTAATGTACGCACAAATCTGTAAACATATATACACTTGAGAGTGTGTGTGTGTATGTATGTATGTGTGTATATATAATATATATAATGTGTGTGTGTGTGAGATAGTTGGCAAGCTTCTCTTGCTGAAGCACTTGTGAGTGTAATGAATGATTTTTTTTTTCCTAGATTCCCTATTTCTATTGCCTTGTACCAAACTAAGCTAAACTTAATGAGTACACATACAAATACGCATATACATACATACAAAGTGTGCCGAAAAGTTCTCAGTCCAACCAAGAAGAAAATAAGATTTTATTTATATATATATATATATAGGGGAGGGTTTAAATACTTGGTAAGCAATTTCAAAATGTGTTGCAGGTGGGGGGGTATATGTAAGAGTAACATGTGCATTTTCATAATTAGCTCCTTTTCTTCTTGGTCAGGTAAGAAATTTCCAGCACCCTTTCATATATAATTGTTGTTTCATAATTTTTTCTTAGGTATTCAGTTATATTTTTGAAATCCTACAAACAACTGTTCTTAATCTGTAAATCTTAAATAAAGTTACTATCTTCTTTTAAATCAAATATGTGTTAAGGTAAATTTTGTTATGTGTTTGTTTTAATCTTGAATTGAAAAAAGGAGAATTCCTTATTTCTATGGTGGTTATCTCCCTTTTTTACTTTGATATTAAGAAAAAGTGTTAAGCTATAATCTAAAATTGACAAGTTTAAAAATAAGGCTGTACAGAATACTGATTGACTACTTACTCCTACACCATGTCTGTAGAATAAGTTGCATAACCAATTAGAAGGCACTCCAAACTGATTCAACAGCAGAAATATTTACCAGAATTACCACACCTCTTATCTCTTCCTCTTTAACTGTCTTAATACATGGCTAGGCTTCTGGCCAAGCAAAATGTAATATTTCCTCCTTGAAGCAGCATCTAATAAACATATCCAATGGACTACAGATATACAAAGTAGACACTAATCCAAACCTTTTATGGAGCCCTCCATGTAACACCACTGTTCTCAACTTTGCAGCTTCTTCAGAGAGCACTATACAACAGTCCTGACCACATAGATATGCAGCTTAAAGACACCTCCTAAAAGGTCTTATCCTGTCACAGCTTCCCTGTGCAATCAATGTTGAGCCCTCACTCATGGTACTCTTATGTGCTGTGCTAGAGACCTTTACATGGCCACATCTCCTGCAATGTTGTATCAATACTTTGATTCTCGCCCCCCCCCTCTAGCACTTTCCTTGATATTTTTATACATTTTTTTTCTTAGTATATTAAACCAATATCAGTATCTCAATCTAAAACAAAATTAAAACTCACAAAGTCTCATTTAAAAAAAAAAAAAAAATTTACAGAAACAAAATGATTCTCTGGCATGTCTTCACATATCCCTGCTTCTCACAAAAGTTCTCACAAAAATCTGTTCATAAAGCCTTGCACTGTTCCCCCTCCCCCAAAAAGGTTCTGTATTTATTTGTACTATTTCCATTAATTCAAATTTAATATTGGATGTTTATTTTTATTTTACTGACAGAAAAAATTACTGTCTAGTTTTTAATCAAGTTATCTGAATGACTTTGCATTTTTTATTTTTTTAAGAAATGGAAATTGATTTTTGAATTACTGTCTGTCCACATCTTAATGTGGTCATTTGGTTTGCCAGAGTCATGTGTTATTCAGAAACTGTCATGACCCATATAATTGCCTGTGTATTTTGTATATAACCAAAATATTACAGGGGGTGTCCTCATGGTGTAATAGTTAAAGCAATAGACTGCAGGATTGTAGTAAGCGAATTCGTACTCTAGTCGTGCTATTACATTTACTTTTGGGCAAATACCCTTGGGAAAGGTATGAACCCCCTTATCCTCCCAGCTATGGGTTAAATAGTACCACTACTGTACTTCTTGAAGAATGGCTTTGGCATTAAATAACCTACAAAGGTTGATATGCCCTTAAACAAAGAAACCAAACCAAACCAAAATATTACACAGTAAAAAACAACAAAAAACGAACATTAATACAATAATAAAAATACTGTAACAGAATTCATTCTCTCTCTCTCTTGCTCCCTCCCTCTTTTTTTACTTTCACTCTTTCTGTCCCTCACTCACTCTCATCAATTCTTTTCTCATGGGTACATTCCATCTCCCTCTCTTTCTTTCATACTCATTGGGTTAACACTTTATTCATGAACCTGACATTGCATTTTTGTCTGTAAACATTAATTAGTGCTTTTGAGGATTTCATTTTTTTTTTCTTCATCTTATTGAAAGGTGGAATGGGGTGGGGTTAGAGAAATAAGTCTCATTCTGTTTTCATTCTACTTCAGCTTTTTATTTATTTATTTATTATGCTTCCTTGGGTATCTGCTTTTTTTACTATTTTCTTACATCAACTTTGTAATAAAAAAAAAAAGTTCTTTGTACTATCAATACAATTTTAATGTACAAATCAAATTCTATTGTCAAGTAAATCATCTGATAGGACCCCAAAATGTCCTCGTAAATTTTTCTGAAACATTCAATTTGATCTTAGTGATTTTACACAATTTCTGCTTTTGATCTGATTAGGCAATTTGTTCCAAAAAATATTTTTCTCTATTAGCAAAAGAAAAGAAAAAAAAAATCCACTTGTTGATTAGACTTAGTTTTCAAAATTTGTCTTGACATTAAATTTCCAGTTTTAAGAGAAATATTTTAAAAAATGTGTACGATGATTAGAAATTCCATTAAGCATTTTGGAAGTTTCAATTAGATCACCTCTCATTCTTTTTTCTAGTAAATAATCCTAATTTCTCTAATATCTCCTTGTAACCTTTTGTGGCAGGGGTAATTTTGTCTCAAAACAGGGATGATAATAATAATAATAATAGTATTAATAAAGATAGACATGCTGTAAAATACAAACAGCAAGTGAAAAAAGGTGTGTCTTTGAAAAAAAAACAACAGAAGTTGATAGGCCATGAGGACTTAAGTATATTAAAAAAATAAGAATTACATGTGAAATTACCAGAAAAAGGTTAATCCTTTCTTGTTTATTGATAATGGTCGTTCTAAAGAGTTTTACTCATAAAGTTGGAAATATAATCTGTATTGATTACAGAACAAAAAAAGTAACTTCTAAAAATAAACACTATTCTCAATAATAGATGTTTATACGAATTGTTTATCTCAGAAAGTAAGATGCAAGAAAATCACAACATGAAATTGTACTTTGGGCGATGTCAGAAGGTGGCACACACACTAGAGGATGGAGGAATTAATTATGCATGGCATCATGTGATTAGTGGGCATGGCATCATGTGATTAGTGGGCATGGCATCACATGATTAACGGGAGGCAAATAAATAAGCCTCACCTTGAGCCAATGTGAGAGTCTTCGCTGTAACAGCTGAAGTGATTACTTCTGGTCCATACCATGATTGTTGATGTGTAAGAGATGGCCGAGCTCCGGCATGAGGAAATCATCACTGGGTGGATGTGACGTTATCCTTCAAGGAAAATCTGTCAGAGGGGTTTTTTTTTTGTTGTGACAGCTGGGGCGATTACTTCCGGTCTGTACAATGATTGTTGACATGTAAGAGACAGCTGAGTCCCTGTGTGAGGAAACCATCTCTAGGCAGATGTGACGTCATCCATCGAGAAAACCTGTCTGAGATTGAATCAGGCATACTGCATGCACATGTCGTTGACAAGCCTGATAAAGCAAAAATCACTAAACAAGTAGTTAAACCGAAAAAGGTTAAGATGAAAACCACCTCTCTCCAATAACCAACACTTGAGGTACTGTTTGTATATATGAGACATTTCAATTTAATTTGTTTTTCTTTATGAACTGTGTTTATTTCATGTTTTGTTGGTGTCGTTATTTATATAAAAAGACCCTTTCATAAAATCGAATCGGATTGGTTATTTATTTCTGATGCTAACACCAGCAGATAATTTTTGGACTTGATAACTACTAAACAGGATCCATCACGTTGTGGACTGTTGAGAGGATCCCCCAGAGAATTAAGTCTAACCTGTAACACTGGACCCTACAGAATCATGGCTGAAATTGTGAAGGATGGTGGTCCAGTGGGGTTAGGTTATGGCGTTACATCACTGAAGTATTGAAGAGTTGTTGTTGCATTAACTGTTGCGGCAACCAAGAAAAGTGTTACATTAACTGTTGCCCTAACAAGGATCGTGTTACACTTTTACTTTTCATTATATTCCCCCTGATCTCAGAATTATACTCCAATTTCCATGTTTTGTTTTGTTTGCAAGTAATTATATAGCTTCAAACCAGCTCATTGACCTAGTGGGTAGAGTGTTCGCCAATGGTCTGGGAGGCCTGGGTTCAATCCCAGGTGAGTCATATCAAAGACTTTAAAAATGGTACTTGATACCTCCTTGCTAAACACTCAGCAATATAAGGTATGTATCATGGGTAATGTGAAGCAATCCAAGGAAAGGAGTAATGCCCTCCCCTACACCTTGATGTAGTAGCTATTGAAAAGGGAGCCTTCTGGTCACTCTCGACTAAAGGGAGACAACTTAACTTTTATATAGCTTCAAGTAACTAGTTATAATCCTATTATAGCTTTAAGTAACTATTCTCCATCCAGATAATTTTCATGCAGTTATATAGGGTGTCACAATATACATAGGACCCATAGGATGGCTAATAACTCTACTACTAATAATAATAATAATGTTGTGTTCTTTTTAGTTTCAGGATAAATAGTATACTATAACAACCATTAATCCTTGATCACATTGCCTTGGACAAGAGAAGTAAAAAATATTGTGTCACTACTTATGCAACCTATTAATATGATAATGATTTATTTCTGAGACAAGAAACTTAAAAAAGATTGCATGTCCTGGAAGCTGATATAATAACAATTACCCCCACCACAAACATTGATTTGAGGTCTCAAAGGATGCATTTATTACAGGACATGTTCCAAATGACCGCTGCAACAGCTGACTGGGGCAGCAGAATACTCCAATTGCATCTTTGCAGAGAGGTAAGACTCCCCAAACGAGTGTCCTGGATATGACACCAAACAATCTGATGATGAGGCTCCAGTAATGCCAGAGCTTTGGAGAATGCAGAATACCCTTTTATTGCCATCACTCCCAGATCTACTCTGGCCTGGAGTGGTAGCACCTGATAGGGTTCTATCTAGGGGTCAAATAGAACTAAACTGTGTACTTATGCTAAACTGAATTGTTTGAAATAGAACTTATAAATAGAATGTATAAAAATGGATTTGACACTACAATGGTTAATATGTCATGAAACCAAACCAAACCAAACAACCGCTATTGCACTTGTCTCAGTAATAAATCATGAATGGGTCGCATCTATTTTGAGACATCATGTACGATTTCGAGTACTCCTTTTTAATAATAATTTTTCCATCATTATGAAAGTTCAAGGGAAGACCTGTATTGTTGGACTCCCACTAAAAACTTTGGGACTTTTCGGCAAAAATTTTCTTTGGGATAACATCAAGAACCAAACTTTCAGATTCTAAACAAATTTTTAAGGAAAAGTTATGTTTAACCTTTAAATGGGGGGGGGGGGGGTCAGTTTGCTAAGTTACATTTGCTTGTTCCATTTGTGTTGACTGTGTTCACTAAACATTTTACTTTGAAAATGACAACCGCTACTGCAAGAGTACAAATTGTGAAAGAGTTTTGTAACAGTATTTTACTTAAGAGAAGAAATTATTTCTGACTGCTAAAGTTTGTGCCCATTGACTTATGTTTACCGGTAGCACCATGGCACCATATAGGTGAGTGTAATGCCATGGTTCTAAAGGGTCTATAAGTGTAGCACTACCCCTAAAATCTCAGACCCCACAGTAAACTCCACCATGATGAAAATGTAACATATACAGGGTCCACAAAGTGGAAAAACGTTCATAGTTGTTCATAAACATATTTAGGAATCTGAAAACACAAAATTGGTTCAGATACGAAACTTTTATTCACCTTTTTGAGTTTAAAGGTTTTTTGACATGAGGAGAGAGAGAGAGAGACACAATCTTTCTATGCTGACTGCTTTTACATCGTCAGCTCTCAAGCCAACCAACATGCGACGCCCGTAGCGCACAAATTCGTCTGGCCTTGCCCAGCTCTGAATCTCGACTCTCTTGTTCAGAGGCAGGAACTCAACTCACAGATTTTTCCAAATCTCAAAATCCTCAGCCCACACTTCTGGGCATGATGTCATTCACACCCCCTAGTTCCATTTCCTGCCTGGGGTTTTTATTTTGACATCTGCAACATTAACGTAGCTAACACTGATACGTCCATGTGAAGAGATCCATAGGAGAACATCACGGATAAGTTTGTCCTTGTTTCTCCAGCAGTGTTCTGCATACCTCATTTGTCTTATTTGGATGTTTTTAGGGATGGAAGGTTGGTGGCCATACAGCTGTTTCATAGGATGTTTCTTCCAGGATTTTTTTCATATACACACAAATACATACATATATGATTTGAAAACACATTTTATAGATAGCATTTATAATGAGCATGAGCTCCTTTTTTTTTGCACTCAGTTAAACGGTTTCAAGTATTTCTATCTAATGCAAATAATTCTATTTACTATTAATCATTTGTTTGCACACAGTTAAATGGATATACATATATGATTTGTAAGTGAATAGTTTGTTGGTAATTTCATTTTTAAATGAGTTAGAATTAATTTGTTTACACACTAAAATTGCTATTGTTTCTACACAGTTAAATGGTTTCAGTTATTGTGATCTAACACACACACACATTTTTATTCAATATTAATCATTTGTTTGTAGACAATGAAGGGGTTACAAGTATTGCTATTTAACACTAAGTATTCTATTCAACACTATTCATTCATTTGCACACAGTCAAATGGTTCCAAGTATTGCTATGTATCGCTAACAATTCAATTAAACATCAGTCATTTTTTTGGTGCACAGTTTAAATGTCGGACAGTTTCATTTGACCCATAGATAAGACCCTATCTGGTGCTACTAATCTAAGTCAGAGTGGACCCGAGAGTGATGGCAATGAAGAGGTACTCCACAATCCCCAGAACCTCACCATCAGTTTGTGTTGTGTCATATCCAGAACTCATTGGGCGGGGATTTGCTCTCTGCAGAGATGCAATCTCTGTATTCTACAGCCCCAGCCAACTGGGCTATAAATATATGGATAGTTTATCTGATAGCATAGAAAGACATGCACCAAATTTGGTGACACAATTATTTGTAATGTTTTACCCTCAATGGGCTTCCTCTAAAAATGATTTGTGAAAAGGAGGGAATACTTGTGAATTTTGCTCGTATTTTGATCGTTAGTAGAAATAATTTTGTGCGATCTTTTATGAAATCACTTCATCACTTTGATGGTTATTCTCTAAATGACTTTGTTTGCTCTGTTCACATTCAGATGAAATTTCATTTTATTTTATATAACTTAAATAAATGAAACATTCAAAAATATTTGATATATATCTTCATCTTTCCTGGATCCTGCAGGCACCATTTGTTCCATATTCACAATTAACGCTATGTGCGAAATAGACATATAATGTTCATAACGATAGAACATAGGAATCTCAAAATTCGAAAACATGTAACGACTTGTTGTTCAGGTACGAAACCTTTTTATTAACTTTGAGTTAAATGTTTCGACATACAGAGGAGAGACACAATCTTCTATACTGTCTTATTCATTTGGCCCCCATCTCGAGCGGCCCCCATAGGGCACAAGTTCGCCTCGCATCTGTGAGCTCTAAAAGTCGAACCTCCTCGTTTGGCGTCTAGTACTCAACTCCCTAACTTTCTTTCAATTCTCCACAAACCTCTGCGTGCTTCCGGTGCATGATGTCACTTGCACTCCGTCACCTGTTTCGTCTCGGACTATTGTGACATCTGAGTGACACCTCCATCTGCCTGTGCACGCCCGCGTTAACACCTGCCTCAATGTTGCACCTAACTAACCTATGTGCTGAGCCGAAAGGTTCTCAGCCTAATTAAACTCAAAGGCATGAACCGAAATCCCTTGGCCATTACATTACACATTGAATTTTTAAAACTTTCTTACTTTACTTGTGGTAGTAATAAAACTGAAAAATATGAGAATAATAAAAAATAAGACAAATAAAACATCAAAATAGAATAAATATATTACACAATTCTATTGCAACAAATTGAACTTTCAGTGCCAACCAGTCCATGGGACAAACGTGTCTTTGTAAAGCTCTTCCTCACAAAATGTCCCATAAACCAAAAGAATAAAGATTTGACTTTGTTTATTAAAGGTCGTCTTCCTATTAGAAACTCCAAACTTAAGCAGAGTACAGCCTTTAGTTGAGAAGGAAAAATGATGTCTTCGTACCATTCCTGAGGGAGTAAGTGTGTTGGGAAATGCAAACAGACTTGTCTACGTTTTTAACTCAGATCAACAATTCCATTGTCTATGATATCAAATACACGAAATAAATCTCAAAAAAAAAAAAAAAAAAAAATTGCCCAGTCGGCTGGGGCTGTAGAATACACTGACTGCTTCTCTGCAGAGGGGTAAGACCACCCCCCTGCCAACAAGTGTCCTGAATATGACACTAAACAATCTGATGGTGAGGTTCCAGCAGTGCTGGAGCTTTGGGGAATGCGGAGCACCCTTTCATTGCCATCACTCCCTGGTCCACTCTGGCCCGGAGTGGTAGCACCTGATAAGGGTCCTATCTATGGGTTAAATAGAACTAACAGTATACTTATGCTAAACTGAATTGTTTGAGTAAACTGAATAGCTTGAAATACAAATGTTTTTGACACTTACACCGTACTTACATTTAAACTGCGTGCTTATGCTTAACTGAATTATTTAAAATAGAACTGTTTTTCGACATTAAAACTGTATTTACACTTAACTGAATTGTTACATATAACAGCTTGAATAGTTTAAAATGGAAATGTTTTTGACAATTAAACTGTACTTATGCTAATCTGAATTGTTTGAAATAGAACTGATTATTTACATAAAATTGGATTTGGCATTAAATAAGCTACAAAAGTTGATATGCCATAAAACCCAACAAACCAACCAACCATCAAAAAAAAAAAAAAAAAAAAAAGAATTTCCCATAAATAGATTAAATTCATTGCACACCAATTCAAGCCAACTGTCTCCCAACATTGAGAATGTTAATTAAAAAAAAAAATTTAAATGATACTTCTAGCTGAAAATTTGCCCTAAGTCGTAAAATGAAAAAATGCGTTAAATTTTTTCTTAATGTAAAATAACAACTATAACAAAAACATTTTCTCTTACATATTTTTTTAAATTTTGAGATTATCTATAGTTAAACCAGTGAAGTTGGAAAAATGAAAAAAGTTTTACAATTTAAAATTTTAAAAGGCTTTTCGAAGATAAAAAAAATGAATTTCATTACAAATTAAACTTATTCAATTAAAAATATTCACTCAAAACGCCTGTATTTATTTCTGTGGGAGGTAAAATTTAATACGATACCTAACAGTAATAATGAAGTTTTGTTTTTTGAAACCGTACAAGGGAAATAACTCTTAACATTGTAAAATTATAAAATGAATTACTTCCCTTATATCAAAACTACCTTTAATAATTGACCAGAATGATCAGCATTTTCTGACGAAACCGAGTTGCCTCCCTTGTTTTACTTTTAATCTTAGCGTTTATCATATAAATAATATATGTATTAAATATATTTTAAGTTACTCCATGGCAGAGCCAGTTGACTAATTTGAACCATAAAAATGTTTGTATTTTTGGGGTGCTATTAAAGAATTTTAAGAAAGTAAATCTGAGTATATAACTATATACATGGTTTTGCTTTCCTATTTTCTTAAAAATCAAATTAGTCAACTCACATTATTAGGAGATATCTATATTTTACATAATGAACACTGTGTGAGGTTAAAAAATCAAAACAGGGGAGACAACTTGATTTTGTTAGAAAACCCTAATCTTTCCTTTCCGTTCAATGATTCACACGAGTTAATGTTAGTACGTTTGATATAAGGGAAGTAATTCCTGAAATATAATTTCAAAATGTTTAGTGTTAAGAGTTATTTCCCTTTTCAGCACGTAATATATGTAAAATAATATCTAAAATAATTTATTTAAAATAATATCTAAAAAAATTTATAATTATAAACAAATCGCTTATAGATAACCAGCGAACAAATAAATTACTTTGTAATTGTATAAATCAAGAAGATTCTCCCATGGGAGGCATAATCAATTTCCCTATGGAAAATAGTGAGGAATCTCAGCTGGAAATTGGAAACAGAGGTTCTAGGATGATAGACACCCCTTTTTCACACCTTTGCTTAGAAACCAAACAATTCTTCTGTTTGCGGTGCCATAAAAGAGCTCGTCTTTGTGTACTATAGCCAGATACGAATACATAAAATGGACATAAGGTTCATATATATATATATATAGAACATAGGAATCTCTAAACACGAAAAACACTTACGACTTCTTAGTTCAGGTACGAAACTTTTTTTATTACCTTTGAGTTTAAAAGGTTCTTCGACATAAGGAGAGAGATACACATTCTTTCTATTCTGGCTTTTCCATCTGCCCACCCCCATCTCGTGCGACACCTGCCCAAGGCCTCCGCGAGCAAGCGAAAGTCAACTGTCTTCTTCCGAGGCAGGACTCAACTGACTTTTTCAAAATCCCCCAAATCCTCCGCGCGCTTCCGGTGCGTGACGTCACCCGCACTCTGTAGCCCCGTTTTCCATCTGGACTATTGTGACATCTGTGAGTGACACGTCCACTCGGCGTACACGCGTGAACACTTATGTTAATGTTGTGCCTAAGTAACCCATGCACTGAGCCGAAAGGTTCTCAGCCTAACTAAACCCAAAGGCATAAAATGAAATCCCCCGGCCATTATATTACATTTGTTTGGTGTGCGAAGCTTTAATGTAAGGAGAAAACAAGTACGTGCTGGCAGCGCAATATTTATGCATATTGACCACGTGTGGCCAACTATAAAAAGAAGGGCATAGTGAGGGTTGAGGTGGAACTCTCTTGCCCTCGGGGTATATAGTGTGTAATACTGAAGTCGGTGTAGTCAGGGAATAATTAGAAAGACGATTGGATACGGTGTCGCCCGGAGGAGAGTTCAGCGAGTAACTGAGTTCCAGTCACGGATTGCCTCTCTCTTTGGTGTTGCTCTGTTGGTTTTTGTTTTTTTCTTTTCCCTTTCTCTCTTCATTCTTCAATTGTCCACCTAATTGATGCCCTTGTGTCGTATATACCAAAGTTTAACGCACTTAACACGGCTCTCTACCTTTCACTGCTGGAATTACAGCAGAGACAATTTTAACGTCCGTTGGTTTCGGAGATCGGTCAGTGAAGAGATCAAGACATGTCTTTTGTATCTGGTGCCAGTCTACGCAAGCCAGTGATTGGTTAGTTTGAAAGGTTTACCGCCCAATTATGTGTCATACGTGTCCTTTAGAGAGTGGGGTCGATCAAGGGAGATAACCCACCTACCTTATATATATATATATATATATATATAATGCAATTATAAACCTCAGGATTAATTAATGTTAGTAGTACTAGTTTTATCTTGGCTATGGATCCAAAGAATCCCGAAAATGTGATGTTCAAAGCTTTTCAAGTATAAAATAATATTGGAGAAATTTATGGGAGTAATTTTATAAACCATTTATTTAGGTACTAGGAAGGATGTATAATTGTTTCGTATTCACAAAGTTCCAATAATATCATTAGTATCCATTTATGTACTAGCACTGAAAAAACGGAAAGGAAAGACGAGATAAAACTCATATACACAATTAAAACAGTGGTATAATGGTTAACGTCGTAGGAAATTGACATCGCGACACGAATTCAAATCCTCGATGAGACTGATTGCATTTCACATGGCACTAATACTTTAAGGAAATTAATCCAATTATTATTCTTCCAGCAATGAGTAAATAGTAGGGCAAACTGAGTTCTTTAACCATGGTAAGATAATCAGCCAAGCACAAGGAAAACTAATTCAAATCAGTTAAACTCTGTTCAAAAATTGACCCCGTGTCACATCCTACTTGCGCGGAGGGATTGGGTAAATACATACCCAAGACATTTAACTGGTACGTATAACAAAATGTTACAATTAACAACGCGTCGTCTCAAAAACAAAGGAATTACCAATTGTTCCAAGAACAGAGCATGAAGGGAAGTACAAAAGAAAAAAGAAAAAAAAAAAGAAAAAAGAAAAAAGAAAAAAGAAAAAAAAAAAAAAAAAAAAAGAAAAAAAAAGAAAAAAGAAAAAAGAAAAAAGAAAAAAAAAAGAAAAAAGAAAAAGAAAAAAGAAAAAAAAAAAGAAAAAAAGAAAAAAGGCAAATGTTTTACTTTCTCAGATGGTTTTCTTGGCAAGATGAATGAAGTTTGAGACAAATATTTCGATTCATTCCAATGAGCAGGAATGAAGAAGATGTCAATTACGCATCACAAGTCAGAACTCGAACTAGAAAGGTTTTGACTGTTCAAAGAACGAATGCAAAAAGAGAAAGAAATTAGGGATCTAAATTCTCACGTGACCAACAGACATATGAGGATTAGAAAAAAATTTGGAAAATGTTGGTATTTCCCCAGGAAATTTCAAACAGGAAGCAAGAACGGCGCAAGCCTAAAAAAAAAAAAAAAAGAGGAAGGGGATTTCTTGCTCTGAAAGGATATTCATTCACTTAAGCTGATACCACCGAGATTGAAAAGATCTGTTTCTCTTGGTTGCTGGCACGTGCTTGCCAAGTCCTGTGCTCAGGCGGCAGGTTATGCCCCCTGTTAAGCAGCGGTCTCTACTGAAAACACCTTTTGGGCATAAATTTCAAACTTAAAAACCCGCAGAAAATGACTAATTTATTTCAACGTCTTGTCTGGGAGACACCACTATTTCTACTCGATCGGAAAAACGTTCACCCCGAAAAAAAGAGTTTGAGTTTAAAGGGGTATCTTCGTCTCTTTCCTTCCGTCCTTAATCCTCTTGCAACCTTCCACAGACAAAAGAAGACAAGTAAATAGGATTTAAAAAAAAGAAGTCAGAGACGAAACTCATAATTATGCCCATAGACTACGAACAATTTAATATTGGAGAATAAAGTTAAATAATTCAAAAAAATTGAATAGGAACAAAATGAATACATTAGAAGAAAAGAAGATTAAATAAATAAACAAATAAATAAATAAAACAAAGAAATAAAGTTAAGAAATTGTTGGGAACGAATGAATAAATTAAAAAATTTAAATTGAATTAAAAAGAAAAAAAAAGGAAAACTTAAATTTGCAGAAACTCCCAGAGGTCCCTGACGGGAAAAAAGGGATGACACATGCGTAAAGAAAAAAATGCAACCTCTTGACAAAGGGGAACAGGCTATCTTTTTCTTGCAGGCGGTGACCAGCGATTTGACAACACCATTTTGCTGTCTGGTGTTTGGGCACCACGCATACGTCTTTGGACGTGGCGTTGGTTACTCCCTTTCACCCAGTAGCAGCTCTCTCTCGGTCAGCTTTATGCGGAAATATAAAAGACCTGACAAATGAACTACAAACTAACCTTACTGGACTGTTTAAATGTTAAACAGTTCTTTTTGACCCCTAGACAGGACCCTATCAGGTGCTACCGGGTCAGAGTGAACCTGGGAGCAACGACAGTGAAGGTTACTCCACATTCCCCAAAGATCCAGCATTACTAGAGCCCTTATCATCAGATTGTTTGTCATAACCAGGACACTCGTTCGGGGGAGGGGCTTACTCCTCTGAAAAGATGCAGTATGTGTATTCTACTGCCTCAGCCGACTTGGCTGGCCATTGAAGGTTATCAAGCACAAGTCTCGATTCATGCGTACCCAGACCCTGTATAAAAAAAAGTGCCTTGATGGAAAATCCGAAAAATACCATTCCCTAAACTTATTTCTGGTACAAACTCAAATAGAAAAGAATTAAGGACCAATTGTTATATTGCGAAAATCGATTGGTACTTTACTTATTAGTGTATTACAAAGTAGTCTTAGTTTCTTTGTTTAAAGACATATCAACTTTCGTGGGTTATTTATTGTCAAAGCCATTCTCATAGAAGAATAAAAGTAAGTAAAGTTGGTGACCGTAGTCGAGGGCGACTCGTAGGTTTCCTTTTCAATAGCTTCTACATCGTGGTGTAGGGAAGTGTGCAACTACTTTCTCTGGATTGCTTCACTTTATCCTTGATCTGTACCTTATAATGCTGAGTGTTAAGCAAGGCGGCATCAAGTACCATTTTTTGAGACTTTGGTGTGCCTCGACCTGGGATTGAACCTCGGTTTCTCAGACCTTTGACGAATACTCTAACCATTATTCCAATGTCTCGGTAGACGTGGTATTATTTAATTAATAGTTGGTGGAGGATGAAAAGGTTCCCACTTTTCCCGAGGGTATTAGTCCAAAAGTGAAAGCAATAACGTTGCAATCCAGGGAAAGGAGTAGCACCCTCTCCTACACCTTGGTGTAGTAGCTATTGAAAAGGGAGCCTTTTGGTTGTCCTCGACTAAAGGGAGACAACTTTACTTTCTTTACTTAGTGGTAGTATCTATTAGGGTTCTCATCTAATTTTCAAGTAAAAGTAAGTAAAATTGGCGACCGTAGTTGAGGGCGATCCGAAGGCTCCCTTTTCAATAGCTACTACATCTACATCTTTACCTGGATTGCTCCACTTTATCCTTGATAGCTACCTTATAATACTGAGTGCTAAGCAAAGAGGTCAAGCACCATTTTTGGAGTCTTTGGTATGACTCTTCTAGGCCATTGGTGAACACTCTACCCACTAGAACAATTGCCGGTTAATGGTTAAATGGAATTGTTCAATAATCTACAAAGGATTATTATTATTAGTTATTTGAAATCATTTACCTGCGTGCAAATTGTTTATATAAGATAAGAGCACTTAATAAATAGAATTATTAGTGTTAGATAGAAATACTTGATAAAAAGAATTACTAATGTAAATAGGAATACTTGAAATCATTTAACGGTGTGCAAACAATGGATTAAAATTATATAGAATTATTAGTTTGGTATGGTTAATAGCATATCAACCTTCGTGGGATACTTAATGCCATTCCTCTAGAAGAACAGTAGTGGTACTATTTAACCCATAGCTGGAGGGATAAGGGGGTTCATGCCTTTCCCAAGGGTATTTGTTCGAAAGTAAACGTAATAGCGCGACTGGAGTTCGAACTCGCTTGCGACGATTCAGTAGTCCAGCGCTGTAACCATTACACGACGGGGACATGCCCCAAATTATTAGTGTTAAGAATAATTGAAATAATTTAACTGTGTACAAATATATTTGTACACAGTTAAATTATTTCAAGTATTCTTAACACTAATAATTATGTGTACAAGTTATATATATATATATATATATATATATATATATATATATATATATATATATATATATATATATATATATATATAGCGAGTTGTAAGAGAATAGACTGTTGGCAAGTTTATTTCTGAAAGAGTTGCTAGAGTTCATATATTTGTACACAGTTAAATTATTTCAAGTATTCTTAACACTAATAATTATGTGTACAAGTTTATATATATATATATATATCTTAAATTCTAGTTTGTTGATATTCCTAATAAGTAAAATGTCCAGAAAAGGTAGGGTGCAGTTATATTCAAGTTCATGTGTGAACTTTAAGGAAGGTTCGACATTGTTCAGTTTATCAGTGATGCTATTTAAGTCAAGATCCTGAGGATAGATTAATAGTATGTCGTCAATATATCTGAAGTAATGTGCAGTGTTGGGTATAATATGTTTAAAGGGACCAGATTCTAAGAATTCTAAATAAATGCAAGCAAGAACTCCGCTAAGAGGAGATCCCATAGGTAAACCAAATTTTTGTTTATAAAATGTGTTGTTGTGTTTGAAGTAACAATGTGAGGTACATAAGGTACAAATTTTAATCAATTTAGAGATAGGTAGAGGAAATGTGGTGTTAGATTTTCGAACGTAGTTATGCAGGCGTTCAATACATTTATCAACAGGTATATTGGTGTATAAGGATTTGATGTCTAAACTAGCTAAATATTTGTTGTGCATATCAATGTCAGTTAGTTTGTTGAGCAGTGATCCGGAACTTTTTTTTTAGGTGTGCATTACTAATGGTACCTAATAGAGGGGTTAATAATTTGGCTAGAAGTTTAGCGATATTATGGGGGGCAGATCCTATACCAGAAATAATGGGTCTTAGAGGAATATCTGGTTTATGGGTTTTGGGAAGGCCGTAAATTTTAGGGATTATAGGGTGGTAATTGATTAATGAGGACCAAGATTGATCTTCATTGGAGATTAGTTTTTTGTAGGATTTGTTAAAGTTGCTAATATTATTTGTAATTGTTTGTAGGGATATCTGTTCATAAGTGTTGTTATCATCAAGTAGATCCATGAGTTTTTGGTTATAGACCATGGAGTCCATAATAACAACACCTCCACCTTTGTCAGAAGGTGAAATAACAATGTTGTGGTTAGAAGAGAGAGATTTTAAGGCAGTTATGTATCTTTTGGGTAGGGTAGGTTCATCAGAATGGCAATTAGTGGAAGCGGCGATAATACCTTGTAAAAATCCCTTGTCGAAGTCAGAGTCATGGTGCTTGTAGTTAGTGTTGGTTATTTTTCCCATATCATAGTTTTTAATGCCTGTGGCAAATTTTATTCCGAAACTAAGGGCTTCGGTTTCAGTTGGGCTGAGATTGATGCTGGAGATGTTGTTGACGAGATCAGCCCTGCCCAATTTTTTCCAACGACTATTGTTGCATAAGGATATGAATTTAGCTCTGAGTTTAGAGATATGGTTATTGTTTATCCTGGATATCTCAGATCTAAGTTGATTGGCCATGTTGTGGGACATTCCATGTTTCCGACGAAGTTCTAGTCCTAAAAGTCTAGCTTTTTCGAAAGTATTTATCTCAGAAAATTTCAATTCATGAACAAAGGATATATATAGCGAGTTGTAAGTGAATAGTCTGTTGGCAAGTTTATTTCTGAAAGAGTTGCTAGAGTTCATATATTTGTACACAGTTAAATTATTTCAAGTATTCTTAACACTAATAAAAATAGTCGGGATTAGGTACCCTGATGAGCCGCTTAGGCGAAACTTTAGTAGGTTAGTTCCTGACTCACTAAGTATTTATCGTTACTATTTTGCACTACTCAGTATTGAGCGCTTTTTGCATTGTAGCTTAGCCCTAATGGTGTTTTTTTCTTTTAACCAACCAATTCCGTGTCTTTTGATTTTTTTCAATTGGTATGACAAGGTTGGCCTTTTCTTTTTTTTTCCAATATATGTTTTTCCCCTTGACAGTGATTCGTTGTATATTTTCATCTTCAAATCACTTGCCGGTTTTTTTTTTTTACCGTAAGGGCTATTATTTAATGTATATATATGTATATATATAACAGATGGTTTTGGCTCTGACTTCTAGCCCATATCTTTTTATCCCTCGCCTCTCTCTTTTTTTTAACGAATAAGAATCCTTTGAAAGAATATTTTCATGAATTAAACAATTTTTTTTCTCTCCATTGTATGATGGCTGATTGAAGAGGTTAGTTTCTCCAATGGCCAGCTGAAATAAATTTAAAACAACCAAATGACGGTTTAATGTCTTGGTAGAAGTGATACTATTTTTTTTGGTTTTTCCACACACACACATACACACACACATAAAGATTTAGCATTAAATGACCCCCAAGAGTTGATATTCTATTAAACATCAACCTGGAGGCTGTCCTCATTGTATCATGGTTAATGCGATGGACTGTGGAATCGTAGTAAGCGAGTTCAAACTCCAGTCGCGCTATTACGTTCACTTTCGGACAAATACCCTTGGCAAAGGTATGAAACCCCTTATCCTCCCAGCTTTGTGTTAAATAGCATCACTACTGTTATTCTAGGAGAATGGTTTTGGCATTAGATAACCTACAAAGGTTGATATGCCATCAAACAAAGAAACTAAATCCAACCAACCAACCAATCATTATTGTGTCACTTCTCATTCTTTTCCAGTAAGTGCGAGTTATGACACCCAAAGACGATGACATTGGTACAAAGTCTATAGTGACTCGTCCATGCACTTGTTACCGCAACATTCTTTATTGTCAGGCTAGAAACAAATTTTGTGGCCTCAGACTCAAATTAACTATGATATTCTATATATTCAAATAATTTTTTAAATTTCAAGTCGAGTAAACGACAATGTGTAAACAGTTAATGACAGGAAATAGAAAAAAAGAAAGAAAGAAAAAAAACAACAACAAAAAACGACGTCTATTCAAACAGCCTGGCACAGCGATTATGTTTATTCAGAAAGTAGCGTGACAATTGAAAACTGTATCGGTATTTACATTGCAACGTGAAAAACGACATCTCGTCGTAGATTAGCACCTGTTTTGTCTAATTGTGCACCGTTTTGACTTTGAGTTTACATTCAAATTTTGGAAATCGAGAAATCGAGAATTATTATATATCCACCATTGTCTGCAGTAAGAGTTTTATGAAGCCAGAAATACAAAAACAAGAAAAAGTTCAACGAAAACGTTTGTTCTCAAAATCCAAGTTCATGAGGTTCCTGAAACACGCCACGACATTTCGACAAGCACGGAAAAGGCTGATTTAAACCCTTGTCCAACGTGTCATTTCTGTCATTATTGAGAGGATAAAGAAAGGAATCCCTTCTTCACAAAGAAAAGAGCTGATTGAGTTTAATGGCACATCAACCGGTCTGGGGTTGTTTCATACTTACAAGTTAGGAATTTGCGTACATTGCATATTTATATTTTTGTGTTGTTGTTTCTTAAGTTTTGGTTTGATTGGGTTTTATGGCATATCAACCATTGTAGGTTATTTAATGCCAAATCCTTTTTATACACATACGTGGTGCATTCAATAAGTTTCCAGACTTTTTTTGTAAAGGCATTTAAAATTGTCTTAGACTCTTGAAAATTCAGTATGTTATTGCTATACATCTTATGAAATGACTGATCAATTTTTATGATTTTAGGTTCAAATGAACAGCTACAGCAGCAAGTGGAATGCACCCTACTAAAGCCTGATTGTCACAGCTGATGAATTTCAAAAATGCAATCTGGATGTGAGGACACTTTAGAAGAACGATATGCAATAAAATTCTGTTTTAAACTTGGAAAAAAATGCTGCAGAACTAGCACGTCTATGTGAAGGGGTCCATAGGAGAAAGTCTCTTATGAGTCTATCGTTGCTTCTACAACAGTGTCCCACATGTCTTGTTTGTCTTACTTGGATGGTTTTAGAGATAGGATGTAGGTGGCCGTACAACTGTTGTTTCGTGGGGTGTTATTTTCAGGATTTGTTCAATATAGCTCGTAGCATTCTTGCATAGTTCCCATCAAGCATTTTCTCTATACATTTTGTCAGTATCCATGTGGTGCATCCATATAGTAGAACTGACACAACTACTGCTTTTTATTTTATCGGATGATCGATCATTATGACTACCTTGTATCTGTTTAAATTTCTGAAATCAAGATGATAGTCGTTATTTAGATTACTTAGACAATTCAGACTTCTGTCCTGATAACGTTTCTGCTGCTGCATCCCCAGTCTTTCTTCAGGAATCTTTTGACATTGTTACATTTATGGAATTTTAAATGGAAACCTTTATTTAATCCATTGTATTAGACTGTTCCCATTCTGTTGTCTGATGATCTGATATCAGTTAATTTGCCTTCTTAGTTATTTCGGCTTGGACAGTGAAATGAGGACAGTCTAACCCTGTGATTAAATAAAGGGTTCAATGTGAAATCTCCTGAGAATGGAACATTTTCCATTAGTGTATACAGTATAGAGGGATTAATTTGTGTAGAAAGCTACTGACACATATGCCAAGTAGGTAAAATTGACAACTTCAAAACCACCTAAAGAGTACAGCAGCCAAAACGATGTTTGTATAACAACGAAAATGGGAATTTCTATTTTTAAATAGTGACAACCACCTGTGAAGATATAAGCTGCATGTCTTTTGACTGTCATGACTTATGGTGGTGGGGAGATTCTTCAGAGTAAATGTCTTGGTTCAATACACCCCACAGGTGCTCAATGTATTTTGTAAAAAGCTATGTAGATGAGTACAATGTCCCCCAAAGTCAACACCTGTAGGAAGCAAAGAAAAACCTCTGATTGACTGGATAGAGGTCATAAGTCATCCTACATTTTGGGAACTGAACAAAGTAGGTGTTAAATCATGCAAGTTACCTCCCCTGATACTCTCGAGAAAAGGGGTTTGTTTTCCTGGGACCGGAGGTAAACAGACGGCCATACTTGTTTAGGGGAGTGTGCGATAAGGGCAAGTGGTTAAAAAGGCGTCTCTACATATTGTTGTCGTCTCAATTCTTTATATTTAACAGTAGGGTTTTTGTAAAATGTTGCATGTGGATTGGTTGATAGGAATATCACAGAATAAGAGAGAAAGAGTCTGGGATTTAATTTTGATTTTAGTAAGGTAGGTTTTCCGATGCTGAATGGTTTGGTAATTTTTGACTGACCCAAAGATGAGATGTGAGCAATAACGATATGAGTTTGAATGAAGAATTTCTCTCCCCAAAATGTAGTTTCAAAATGAAAACTTGTTAAGGGCCTGCTTGGAAATGGAAATAAAGAAATAAATTGGGACTTTACGACTTGAAACTGTGTTTGTAAACATATTATTTAGTATCATTATATTAATTATCATATTATATTAATTATTATATTAATTTCATTATTTATTATTATTATATCAATGGTGCAGTGGCTAATGTGCTGGTTTGTGGAATCATAGAAAGTGAGTTCAAACTCCAGGCACATTACTACATTCACTTTCAGACTAATGCCCTTAGAAAATGTATGAACCTCCTTAATTCCCCAGCTATGGGCTAAATAGTATTAGTAGAGTTCTACAAGAATGGCTTTAGTATTAAATAAATTTGATATGCCATTAAACGAAAAAATCAAACCAAAATATTGACACATTTTGGAACAAATATTCTTTGAATACTGAAATTCATATATGCAATCTTGATCTTACAAAATAAAACTTTTTAATTTAAAAAAAACAAGGAAAAAAACAAACTGTAAATTTTTATCTGAATTTTTGGCATGAAAAATTATTATACATCGATGATCTTGGATTAATGGAAACTTGGTGGTTATTATATCAATTATTTATTATATTCATTATTTATTATCATTATATTGATCATCATATTATATTATATTCATTATTTATTATCATTATAATAATTATTATATTATATTCATTATTTATAATTATTATATTAATTATTATATTATATTCATTATTTATGATTATTATATTAATTATTATATCATATTCGTTATTTATCATCATTATATTAATCATCATATTATATTGATTATTATATTATAGTCATTATTTATCATCATTATATTCATTATCATATTATATTATTATATTATATTCATTATTATTATATTAATTATTATATTATATTCATTATTCATTATCATTATATTAACTATTATATTATATTCATTATTGATTATTTAATTAATCCTTATATTATATTGATTATTTATTATATTGATTATTATATTATATTCATTATTTGTACTTATTATATTAATTATGATATTATATTCATTATTCATTATTATTATATTCATTATTTATTATATTCATTGATATATTATTTTCATTACTATATTATATTCATTATTATATTGCATTTATTATTACATTCATTATTATATAATGAGGGGGTGTCCTTGTGGTGTAATGGTTAAAGTGATGGACAGTGGAATCGTAGTAGGTGAGTTCATATTCCAGTTGCACTATTACATTCACTTTCGGACAAATACCCTTGGGAAAGGTATGAACCCCCTTATCCTCCCAGCTATGGGTTAAATAGCACCACTACTGTTCTTCGAGGAGAATAGCTTTGGCATTAAATAACATACAAAGGTTGATATGCCATTAAACAAAGAAACCAAACCAAACTTTGATATGTCACAATCACTTTCAGACAAATACCCTTGGGAAAGGTATGTACCCCCTTATCTTCCCAGCTATGGGTCAAATAGTACCACTACTGTTCTTCTAGGAGAATGGCTTTGGCATTAAATAGCCTACAAAGGTTGATATGCCATTAAACAAAGAAATCAAACCAAACCTATTATATTATGTTTGTTATTATATCATATTCATTATTATATTCAGAATTAAGGCTATTGTACCCTCTGATCATTTTCACTTGTGATTATATTAACAAACTAGTTCTGTGAGATCTTCTTTGGGAGGTTCAAGTTACAACTTGATATTTCTCACAATATAACAAATCGGATTCTGGTGTGAGGAGTTTATTTGTTGGGACAAAAATGTCATTTTTTTTTTGTGATTTGGCAAATCATTTGAATAGAGGGGGTCATCATTAAATCACCATAAATTTTCCCTCCACTAGATCCTATTTACCCAACCCCTCCGCTCAGGCAGTATATGACACAAGGTCAATTTTTAAGCTGAGTTTAACAGGTTTGAATTCAGAGTTTACCTTCTCCTAGACTAGTTGCCTCACCAAGGCTGAAGAACCTAGTCTGCCCTACTATTTACCCAAAGCTGGAGGGAGAATAATTGGATTTATACCTTTCCCAAAGGCATTAGTGCTATGTGAAATGCAATCAGTCAGGTCCAGGATTTGAATTTGTGTCGCCGTGTCCATATCCTGCGACGATAACCATTGCACCACGGGCACCTCCTCTAGATAGGGCCCCAAAGATTCATAATCTGTATACATAACCTACAAATGTTGTATAGTACACTGTGTCGTTATTAACAACGAGGAACACGTATGTATATAAAAATATAAGATTATATTTTTATTTTCGGCGATGATACTTGTGTGGAGCAGAAAAGCAATTGCAGAGAGTTCGCACACACGGAGGAGCTGTCGGGAGATGGATGAGCCAGTGAACAACTGACTTTAGCCGAAATTCGGGAACTTACATAGTCTACAACTCTCATGTGACCTGCAGCAATTCCTCTTTTTCGTTAACCATGGTTATGCCCACATATCACTTCTTTGCTTTTCATTGGTTATGTTGTCTGCTTCCCATTGGCTACTTGCCCAAGCCCAGTTCTCTGGGTGTACACATCTGCCATTATCACCGAATTCAATGATGCCCACTGTTCAGGTGATTTTCCAATATCTTCGACCAGATGCACCTGTTTTCAACATAACAACTGTGGGCATGGTGACATTTCGGCAATCACCTTGTTGATATTATCCTTGAGCGGATATAATCCTGTCAACATCCTTTGATACACAGCACCTGTGGACATGATGACATTTCGGTGATCACACCGGTCTTATCAATCTATCTGTCAACATCCGCCGTATTCACACCCGCAGGTCATGTTAATATTACACAAACCTTGGAAGATAATATAGTCACTTTGTACAATTGTTTAGAAGACATTTGATTAACTGGTTCTTGTTGCCACAAGACAATGAATCCAGTATTTTTGTAGATAACAGATTGGTTTTTATCAAATAAAGTAAAATTATCACTTTATTTAAAATATTTCAGAGTTTTTCTGGAAGAGAATGCTTATAAAAATTCCAGTTATTTCTGTACAAAAAATGAAATTGATAAAAGTTAGTTTCAGACATTTGATTTCTTTTCTTTGGAGTTCAAAAGATAAGAAATCTAACATTGGCCATAACTCGACATTCTTAGCAATTGGGGAGGGAAAAGCCTAAAGAAATATGGCTGATAGCTGAATTGTAGCAAATTAGAAATATAGTTTTGAGACTTAACTCTTATATATATATATATATATATATATATATATATTAGAATACTGTTGACATACATATACATATATAAAAATACATATATAAAAATACATACATATACAAAAATATATAAATATATATGCATGTATATGTAATATATATATAGATGTATATACATTCAGTACTTTTGTAGATAAGTTATATATATATATATATATATATTACATATATATATATATTACATATATATATATTATAATTTTTTGTTGTACGTCCAAAGAGAAAAGGAAATATTTTAAAATCAGTTGGTTCACAAAGAGATTTGTATTTTTTTTAGCATTTATTTATTTTCTTCTTACATACATGTATGCTTACAGCTTATTGCTTTCATCAGAGAACATATATGGCACAAGGCCTTGTTAATAGAGTACTCAATGAAACTTGAACTCACTTGTGCTTGCAATTTGAATGGTTTTCAGTTGGTTATGGGTTTATATGGATGTTCATATATCGCAATTTTTTTTGTTTTCTAAGAATGATTGGTGGAACATTGCCATTAAGTTTGATAACAGTATTACATATCTTTTTGTTTTACTGCCTACATAATGAACTCACCCTCTTCCATAAATACACGTCAATGGGAGTTCACCAGAGCTGATCCAAACCCACGTGACACAATCACGTGTGACGCCACTTGCATAGTGGACAGATAGTTGCTACCCGACTAGACTCACAGCTTCCTATCAACTAACTACTGTCTAACCAGGTTCACTTGTATCTTGTTTCTGTTACTTGAATATATATATTTTTCTATCAACCCTTTTTGCGTTCCCTGTGTCTTTCTTTTACCAGCATCACAACACTTTTTAAACTATCAATAGATATAAACATAAATATATACATTTTTGGTAGATATTGGGAGAAAACAAAGGCTGCTGCAGTTCCACAAGGCTTATAGATGAGCCACCACAGTTTCTAATCCACTAGAAGGATTAAGTTATATTTAGAAATGAGTGAATTTTCCTTTAATTATAAAAAAAACAACTTAGATAGAAATTACTTTTCTCGACTAGAGTCCTAATTCTTTTATTTTATTATCCATTATGTTCTTAGTATCATGTTTTTTGGCTGCTGACCTCAATATTTCTAAAAAATTCTTGGTCATTGTCTTCTTAAAGAGTTTGGAGAGCCAATTGAAATTTTGTATGAAGAAAAAAAACAAACAAAAAAAAAAAAATGAAAAAAACTAAAATGGGACAGTAACATTTGAAAGAAAATTCAAAGCTTTATTGTTTATTTGCATTTACATGACAAGAGCAGTTCATAATATAAAAACAAGATATATATACATTTTGTTTTTGGTTTCATTTCAAATTTTTTATTTTTAATAATAAAGTATCACCGGTTTTGTAAAATAAGAAATAAAGACCAAAAAATATTGGTGGGAATATATATATGTTCACAAATAAGTACACTCTAACCAATTTTTTTATCAAAAGAATTAACTTCCTCTGAGACAAGAATCCCAGGATTTTATTGTTTCCAGAGGAGCATTATACAATCAAAATGGTTATTATTAGTTATCATTGTTAACCAAACTTTACATCATTGTAACTCTGTCATGGGGAAAAAAATGTTTGATTTGAAAATATACTTATATAGAATTTTGTTTTGGAATGTACTTATTTTTAGATTGCAACACAGTTTGGTATACCTGCACTATACACATATCTAAATGATCTGTGACTTTCTGACATGTATGTATATCAATTATTTTCTCTGATTTTTTATTATTCCTTAAGAGGCAGAAAATATCAAATAATAGAAGCTGTAGATAACTATTAAAACCCAAAATGTAAATAATGTAAGCACTATTCCAAAGTTGACATGTAAATAAAACAAAGGGAAAGATAACTTATGCATGTCGGAAAGTCAGAGTTCATTTTAACATTCTATCTATATAAAGATATTTTTTTGCACACAGTCCTATTGAATATGTATAATTTTTAAACATGGTTTGGTACTGATAAATTAAATTTTAGGTTTTTCTGAATTTTTTTTTAATAAAAAATTGGAAGGGGTATACTTATTCATAAGAGATTATATATATATATATATATATATATATATATATATATATATATATAATGTATATTAAGAGATTATACATATATATATATATATATATTATATGTATATATATATATATTAAGAGATTATATATATATATATATATATATATATATATATATATTATATATATTATATATATTAAGAGATTATATATATATATATATACATATATATATAATTGTTTAAAAGATACCACTCTAAGAAAGTTATTGTTGCATTGTTTCATTAATTCAAATCATAAATTTTCACAACCCTCACTAAAATATATTTAATACTAGAAAATACAGCCTCTGTGCACATGCAAGAAAAATATGTATATTATATTTTAAAATTCAGATGGTATATTTTTCTATCTGCTTATATCTTTGACTAGCATCATTTAATTTGGTACACTTAACTGCCATATTTATGTAAATTTATTTTTAGATATTCACCTAAGAAGTGTGGTTATTATATAAGTTTTGTGTCGATGTGGCCCAAGGTCAACATTATGGGGTTTCCAGTAAACTCATTGACAATGTTCTGCAAATCTGTCTTGGTGTTATACCATGTGAGGTGCCCATTCATCTCAGAGGTTTAGCAGAAATGAGAAGGGAAGATACTTGAAAACAAAGCTCCCTCCAGCCTGAAAGGTTTATGAATTGTAACTTTTACTGATATTATATCATAAAAAATCTCACTAGATGTTAGGGAGGGCCCACTGAGAAAATCAAGTTCCCCCAGGCTCACATATTGTTAACTACACTTCTAGTTCATTGTGACAAGGACAGTATTTGGTGCGTGCCCCACTTAATGAAGGAGTGTAGCACAAGGTCTGTTTTAAGGTGGGTCTGGGTGCAGAAACATAGCCCAGACATGCTTTGTCGGCATTCTCCTAAAAAGGGGCATCTCAGGTGCCAGGCAATAAACTGAGCCCCACCAAGGGTACAGTCCTCTAAGGCTTGAAGAGTAAGTCTGTCTTGACCATGTAATATGAATGCTAGGCCACCCTGGTACCCACACCAGGCAGCCTTGACCAACTAGTATCTCCAGAAGGCACCACACCCGACAAGATCTGTGCCATTTCCACGATGGCTGGCTGAAGCATAAGTACAGTTGTGAATAGGACATTCTGCAATTTTCAACAATAATCCAGTAAATTTTTAAGACCTTATTTTACTGATGCAGGTATCATTGGGGAATGAGAAAAGTTTTAGTAAATGAGCAAAGCCTTGCCTATTTACCAAAATTTTTCTCATTACTTTTGAGTTACTCTAACCAGAACTTTTAACCTGAACTAAAAGTAACATACTTCCTCCTCCTTTGTCATGTGACAACTTTATTATTTTTCATTTTTAATGAATCTATCCTTCTAGCGAACATGTCATTTGAATTTTCATTTTGTTTTCCTTTTCTCATGTATATAATGAAATCTAATTCTTGCTTGAATAGCTGAACATATTTTACTGAATGCATAACAATATTTTCATGCATAGTTCTGTTTAAAAAATACATTACACATCTGAACTAGATTGGTCTGGTCTAAAAATAAAAATAAATAATAGAAAAACACATTTTGTAGCAAATTTTTGTTGCTTAGCATTTAGAAAACCTTCCTCTAGTGACACTTCTTGTCAGATTTGAAAAATATTGATTTTCTATGATTTAAAGTGAGGGTCTTATTTAAAATATAAATACAATATTGAAACCATCTCTGACTTTTTGATATGCATATACTCAAGTTATGTTTTCTTTGTTTTTATTATCATTATTCCTAAAGAGTGGAAGGAGGAAAATCCCTAATAGTAGTAGTGGGAGATAACTATAAGAACCCAAGTTTCAATGGTGCGAGTACCATTTCAAAATTGATATTTGAGTAAAAGAATGTCTTCTGAATACAAAGCAACAAGAATTAATCACAAAAAACGTTTTTCTATTTCTTTAGATGGGACCAATCTGGTTCACTTGTGCCAAATACATTGAGTAACCAATAAAATTTGTATATATGACCGTCATTTTTTTAACTACAAAAATAAGATAGGATATAATAAAAATTATAAGAACTAGTTGATACAAGAAGTTATCTAAATCACGGAAAAAATTTAATAGCTGTAAAAATAACCAAAAAGGTTGTTTTGTTTATATTTTCTTATGCCATCACTGTTTTGGCTATAAGAGGTAAAAATTATATGTGGTACTTAAAAAAGGACAAAAAAATGTTATCATCATTTAGAGCTATCAGAGTGATGGGGGCCTGGATATATATAAAAAAAAGGCTGATAAAATCTTAGCTAAAAAAATTTTTGTGCCTTAAAATTTTGCTATTAACTTATTTTTTTAAGTATAAATGATACCATTAAAATTTTTTCTCCAATCTTACGTAAACAAACAATAACTTAGATATGAATATGGTTTGGTTTGGTTTTATTTTATGGAATATCAAACTTAATGGGTTATTTAATGCCAAAGCCATCCTTGTAGAACAACAGTGATGCAATTCAGCCCATATCTGGGAGTTTATACCTTTCTCATGAATATTGCAGTCTAGTAAGTTAGCCACTGGGTCACAAGGAACCCTCCTTCCTCCCCATTATGAATATGAAATGCCCAATAATGCATTTTTTATTTTTCAATCTGGGATCAGAAATAAGAATCGACAACTATTCTTTAAAAAGATACTACCTTGCTGTTAGGGACTTATGTCATTCAATGATGGCAAGGAATATGATGGAAGTTTTTGGTAAAGAAATTTTGGCAACTAACACAGTTATATGATTTTGTAAGGAATTTTTTTTTCAAAATATACCCTGGTTCCAGGGCTCTGATTGTACCTTTCATTTTTATAAAGAGTTAAGATCTTTTTTTCCCTGAATATTATAAATCTACATTCTTTGATTTATTATACTTAACAAAACCTTGAAACATGAATTTCCTTCAAGTTATTTTTTACAGTTTAACCAACTTGTATGTAAGAGATAAGATTTACTTTTCTTAAAGTTTATTGAATATAATTGCTAATAAATGAAAGTGAAAAATACCAGAAATGTTTTCAATTAAAATTTACTGAAAAACATATAGTATAATGATAAGATTTATATATTTTACATTATAATATAGCAAAATGACGCATTATAGCAAGATTTTTGCAAATACAATAGTATTAAAATATTCTAACTTGACTTAAAGCTTTATTCAAATATATTTCAACTGTCATCCAGTTGAAGTAGAGATTGTTTTAATATATATTGGTGTCTTATCCAGAAGATAATCATAGTTGATTTCATCATTGTAAGTATGTTTTTTTTTTTTTGTTATCTTAAGACAGTATTGAGATTTCTTAGTATATTTTATTACAAAAAAAAGTGGAAATTGATTCACCAATGTTGAAACCTTTATTGATTACTCAAGTATTCAATTGAATTTTTTAAAATTACAAAAAGGATTATCATATCTTACTTACAATCAAGGATTATCATATTTTACTTACAATCAAGGATTATCTTATTTTGCGTACAATCAAGTATTATCATATTTTTCTTAGAAAAATATACGTACAACCTTTTTCAGTTTCTTTTCAGAAATATGAGCTAAAAAAAAAAAAAAGAAAGAAAGAAAGAATGAAAGAAATTTGTGTTGTGGATGGTAATAAAGTCCCAAAAAGTCACAATTTTGGTAAGGAAAAAGTCATAATTTAAAATGGTCATTTTTTTCCCGTGACTTTTTACCTGGATTCTTGTGTGTGTGTGTGTGTGTGTGTGTGTGTGTGTGTGTGTGTGTGTGTGTGTGTGTGTGTGTGTGTGTGTGTTCAATTGTGGAAAAAAATTGAAGATATAAAGAAATTGAAACTAAACTGTAGATATAGACAAAGAAAAGAAAAAGTAGAATATCAAAAGAAGAAAAAAAATAAAAAAAGAAGAAAAAGGAAATTTTAAGAAAAAAAAAGAAAAAAAAAAAAAGAATTTGGTGAAAAAAAATCAAAACAAAGAGTAACAAAAAAGTCAAGAAAATAAAAAAAATATCAATACAGATTTCAGATAAGTTTTCAGTTGTCAAAATAAAAAAAAAAAAAAACAATTTAAAAAAAGATTTTTTTTCAAGTTAAATTTTTTAAAAACTTATTTTAATCCTTGATATGTATTTTTTTTTCAAATAAAATCTGTTAAGCAAAAAGCAAAGAGAAAAAAATTAAGTTTGGAAGTGAATAAAAATATTTCAAAAACCAAAACAGTCAATCTTTAAATATTTTAACCGTAATCTAATTAAAAAACAAAAAACAAAACAAAGCTTAAATTTTCTACTCTCTTCCAAAAGAAAACAGTTTGAATTTTACTAAACAAATTCACTAAATAAAACGGTCAGGTGCTGTATTTCAAAAAACTGCTTGCAGAATTATTGTAATTCCTATTAGAACTGGCATCATTGTTAGACCTGAAAAAAATAAGAAAAAAAAATCATATTAGATATTCATTATATATAGAGTGTTTCATATTTTTTATTAGAAATATTAGATATTTATCTATTTGCATTAAGAAAAATAACCTGTTCAATTTATTATCAGTTATTCTATTATCAATTAAAAATTTAATTATGATATTTCTGTCATTTAGACAACAGATATATCCAAATAAATACTTTCTTCAAAACAGAGGAAGTAGAAAATATCCTCTAAAACAAAAAAAAAACAAAGGAAAATGTATCCCCTGGGGTACCCTTTAAATAAAACATATCCTCAGGAAAAAATCCAAAGGAAAACATATCTCCAGGAAAACCTCCAAAGGAAAATCTGTCCCATGGAATATCCCCCAAAGGAAAACATATCTCCAGGAAAACCTCCAAAGAAAAATATATCCCCTGGAAAACCCCCAAAAGAAAATATATCCCCTGGAAAACCTCAAAAAAACCCCAACATATCCTCAGGAAAATAAAGTTGAACCACAACAGCATAGAAGATTGCTTACCCTTTAAAACCTAAATATATAGTGGTAATTTCCAAAGCTTTTTGCTTAGATGTAGCACAAGGCCATATGAAAGGGGCACCCAATGTAACTCGAACTTACTTGTGTAGGTTTGTTAGTCAAGCTTGCTACCCATTAGTAGTAATTTACAAAGCTTTTTACTCAGATGTGGTACAAGGACATATGAATGGGGCACCCAGTGAGACTCGAACTCACTCATGCAGGTTTGTTAGTTAAACTTGCTAACCATCACACCACCAGAGGCGCCCAGGATCATTTATATAGTTTCTCATAATTCTTTTTAGGAGAGCACTTTTGTTGTCAAATACAACAAAGTTATCTCCCTTAGAATTATGCGCGGGCGCAAAAAAATGTTTTCAACATAAATGAAATGATAAACAAATCTTGATGGCGATGAAAAACTAAATCATGAAAATAATGTCAGTCCTTGTAATGTTAAAAAAAGAAAAAGAGTTTCTTACCAGCAGCAGTATTTACTTCAGTTGTTGTTGGGGTTGGCTGTGTCGAGAAAACTATATTTTTGAAGATTTTTAATATCTTCGTCCGTAAATTTACACATTGGTGGTTTATGATCATTCACAAAATAGTTGACAGCAGTAAAATTGACTTTGGCAATGCATTTAACAAGTTCTTTGTATTCACTGAAAAAGATTAAAAATACATATGAATATATATATATATATATATATATATATATATATATATATATATATATATATATATATATATATATATTTATTATCATGTATTAAATATAAGATATCTTGTTACGAGATATGAAATATAAAATGTGTCC